>JAGFPH010004547.1:97802-117068 GCA_018207615.1 Philaenus spumarius | reverse complement strand
GCTCTGCCATACTCTGTATCTATAACATTAATACTGCCACACTCTGTGTTTAACATAATGGACACAGAACTCAAAATTGGTATTTAGATCTTTCTTGAGTGGTAGGTGATAACTAAGAAAAGATTTTGGTCAATTCCATGTGAAATCATAAAAAAAACACGAAAAATCGAAAAGTAAGAAATATGTTTTTCCCAAACCAACATACCTACATACTCCAAACATTTTAGGCGTTAGGTTTCCAGGGGTTTTTAGTTATCTATGTAATTGCAAAAACCTTTAAAAGAAAAAATATATTGTTCAAAAGTATACAAGAATTGTTTTAAAGCCAGGAAGATAGCTGAGCTGGATCAATCTGCCTAACCTTTCCTACACAAACAATTTAAACAAACTGTACAGAAATTTTATCTGTGTAAGATTTGAAACAGAAAAACTAAGTTTTGAAATGTATAAATGTATCCTTAGTTACACTGCTCAGCTCGGATCTGCCTTCTCCTTTGAGTCGGAGAGATATCACGGTAGACTGCACAACTTGATGGCTTTCTCACCGATTGGAATTGAGTATTAACTTTGGTTCCACTACATCGGCCAAAATCATAATGATATTGAAACGTCTGAGATCTTGAAAAGTGTTTTAAAATTTGAAGTTATCCAGCCTGCTAATACTGTACACTGCTGTCTGTATACAGGGCGGTAGAAAAGACAGTCGCGTATCACTAAAATGTTATGAAATAAAGAACATTAAGTTATGTAATGACTTGAACGAGTTTTGGTTTTAGTGGAGTGGAAAACAAGTTATATAACCTCTAAAGATAGTCCAAGTGTTTAACCTAAGTAAATTAATTCTACCACTTCTTAAATTAAAACTGTTACAGTACGAAAACACATGTGAAACATATGTTTTGCGGACATTGTATACATCTTACTATCATCAACATCTTCAACAGTTCAATTAGCTAGTGTAGCAAAAACAACCACATTTTATAAAACACACTAGTAAGATCACGTGAAGAATGACTTTCAGATTATTTAGATACACATTAGAGAAAATATAACTTCAAAATATTAAATTTAATGAGTTATAGAACTAATTTACGCTATATGAATTGTTTTGAGATTAGAATTCGCTGTTAACTTTTATTTAATTTTGTTTACATCGTTTATCAGAAATAATACTTAGGCCTACAAACGACAAACTATATACAGGGTGTATCAGGAAGAAACGGAAAGAATTGCAGGACGTGTTCTACTGGTGAAAATAATGAAAAAAGTTCATATAAACATAGGTCCGCAAACGCTTCGTTTTCCAGATATCCGCCATTTTGTCTTTTGTACAAAATAATTCATATCTAGAGAACGGTTTGACTGATTGAGTTCAAACTTGGCATGAAGTTTAACCTAACAGTGATATACCTCAAGAAAAATAAACGATTAAATCCAATCATGCGTTTCAAAATGGCGGCTGTTTGAAAATTTCAAACCTAAATTACTCCAAACCCGTACATTTTAGCGAAAAATGTCAAGACACCTTTTTTGTAGCCCTTTTGATTCCCTATTGGATGATGTAACTGTCAAATAATCGGATGAAGGATAATAGCTAAGTTAAAAGGTAATGACAACAAATGTCCATACAATATTGCACGGTATATAGAATACTAACGGTAGGGTTCACGAGTGGATGCGTAGTAACTCGTGACGTCATCGGGACCCACTTTCTCATAAGCTCCATAAGCTTCTCATGTAAAAATTGAAGAGCCTTATGTAAAAATTTAATAACTTTTAAAATATTTAACCGATTTTAATAAAATTTTAACCACTCATAGAAAACATATCCATAATAATAATATAAAAAAACCAGATTGTTACAACAAATTTTAATACCTTTACTGATTAGGCCTATAAAAATTACTTTCCGATATCTTTATTCGGTGAAAAATTGTTTGTTCATGTCTACAGTAAAAATTGAATAACTTTAAAAATATTTAACCGATTTTAATAAAATTTGAATCACATATAAAAAACATATTTATAATAACAATTTAAAAAAATCAGATTGTTAGAACAAATTTTAATACCTTTACTGATTAGGCCTATAAAAGTTACTATTTCAAATTCGACAAATGGTGAACAATACCGGTATCTTTTTATTTTTGAAGTGAAAACTTCTATAGCGACGTTGGGTATTTTTTTTTTTTAGGGAGGTAAATCGCCGTTTCGCGTCACGTCTCGTAACGCAACATTTTCGTTTTTTTTTTTTGTAGGGAGGTAAATTGCCGTTTCGCGTCACGTCTTTTAACGCAACATTTTTGCTTACACCGGTGTATACCCTCTTATACATATATACAGGGTGATTTTTAAGTTTGGAAACGGCTTTATATTGCGCAACTGGGACCTTCTTGGCGGTAGAAACTTATGCTAACCTGTACAGTTTTAAAAATCAGATTTTTTGGTGGTTTTGAGATTTTTGTCCACCATCTTGGTTCCGCCATATTGGATTTAACTTTATTATTTTAAATGAGATGATGGTCATATGACACATCACCTCAATGTGAAATTTCAAAAGTAAAACAATGGCGCAAACCGTTTTTTGATAGATGCCTTCGTTGTAGAGTTATTAGCATTCAAAGTTGCAGTTTTGGGAAAATTGTGTTCACAATAAAATTAGGTAGAACGCACTGCACTATCCATTTTTACATTTTTTATTCATGAAGTATCTAAAAAACTAAATTTAAATAAAGTATTTAACTAATTTTGACAGAATACCTTTCTAAAGTAAATGTTCAAAATGCTTCCCTTCTACAGCTTGGCAGTGTGCTAACCTGGAATAATATTTGTTTATAACTTTTTGTATCATGTGTGGTGGTACACGAGCAGATTCATCAATTTATTGCTATACTTATTATTATCATATCTAACCACCATTTAAATTTAGTTTTTTAGATACTTCATGAATAAAAAAAGTAAAATTGGATAGTGCACTGCGTTCCACCTAATTTTATTGGGAACACAATTTTCCCAAAACTGCAACTTTGAATGCTAATAACTCTACAACGAAGGCATCTATCAAAAAACGGTTTGCGCCATTGTTTTTCTTTTGAAATTCCACATTGAGGTGATGTGTCATATGACCATCATCTCATTTAAAATAATAAAGTTTTAATCCAATATGGCGGAACCAAGATGGCGGACAAAAATTTCAAAACCACCAAAAAGTAAGATTTTTAAAACTGTACAGGTTAGCATAAGTTTCTACCGCCAATCCCAGTTGCGCAATATAAAGCCGTTTCCATACTTAAAAATCACCCTGTATATAATATTATGTACTTGTGTATAGTATTTATTATGAAGAACAAGGACCGATGACAATGCAATATTAATTTTGTTGGGTGTAGTAAGTGAGCCCTGATCATGGTCCCCAGAACACGTTTTTGGGTGTCATTAAAAACTTCATATACAGGGTGATTCACAACGATATACAAAAACTTCGGGAGCTCATTAATTTTGTTGGGTGTAGTAAGTGAGCACTGATCATGGTCCCCAGACTAAAAAATAAGAAAATAAATAATAGTTTAAAAACTAAAAAAAAAATACGCTTTATAAGCAAACCGAACTAAAAATTTGAAAATAATTGTAATTATTTTATTTATTTATTAACTAGGAAATAAAATGTTAATAAAATCCAGTAGTTAATCAATATTCATTTTACACGCTGTAAAATTCGCATAGAAGTTTTCACTTCTATTGTGTGGTCATATGCACACCCAATTTTTTTATTATTTGACATTTATTTTAATTATGTATTAGGCTACGAATATAATACGTTATAGAGGATTTTATTGTGAATCCAAATCTTTTTTAATATTTAAAATCGAATATATATACGTACGGTATATCAAAAGATTTATACATTTTAAAAATGTATTGTAAAATTTTGTTTACAAAGTATATTCCTTTTCTATAGGTAGGCCTACTAAAAATTTAATAATAATAATTTATAAATCAAATAATTTATCGATCTTGATGATATTTTCACAGAATGTGTATAATAATATACTCTGTTAATACGACTGCAATCAATAACAAACTGCTGATTTTCATTTCTCTTTTACATGTCAACTGTTTCATCCATTTACTTCCAGATTGAAGGATTTGCGAGTGTACGTGTATTAGGATTGTGTGTTACGAGTTAAATATCTAAAGTTAATTAAATATTGTCATTCAACTGAATGTCCATTGTTTATTTGGATTCAAATAATATCGTAAACAAAATAAAATAAAAACTAAATATGAGTAATAACACTAGACTACTAGCGGTAACGATTAGGCCTACATTTGTTATACTTATAATACTGCAAACAAAATAAAATATATATATTCGATTTTAAATATTAAAAAAGATTTGGATTCACAATAAAATCCTCTATAACTTATTATATTCAAAACCGAATACAAAATTGAAATAAATGTCAAGTAATAAAAAATAAAAATATATTGTTTACCATTTGTCGAATTTGAAATAGTAATTTTTATAGGCCTAATCAGTAAAGGTATTAAAATTTGTTGTAACAATCTGGTTTTTTGATATTATTATTATGGATATGTTTTCTATGTGTGGTTAAAATTTTATTAAAATCGGTTAAATATTTTAAAAGTTATTAAATTTTTACATAAGGCTCTTCAATTTTTACATGAGAAGCAATGGAGCTTATGAGAAAGTGGGTCCCGTTGACGTCACGAGTTACTGCGCATCCACTCGTGAACCCTACCGTTAGTATTTTATATACCGTGCAATATTGTAGTATTTACTGTGTTGGTATAGGATGCCGGGTTGAACAAACCAATTAGTACACATAACTTAAATGTTATCCTTCATCCGATTGTTTTGAAAGTTACACCATTCGATAGGGAATCAAAAGGGCTACAAAAAAGGTGTCTTGACATTTTTCGTTAAAATTTACGGTTTTGGAGTAATTTAGGTTTGAAATTTTCAAACCGCCGCCATTTTGAAACACATGATTGGATTTAATCGTTTATTTTTCTTGAGATATATCATTGACAGGTTAAACTTCATGCCAAGTTTGAACTCAATCAGTCAAACCGTTCTCTAGATATGAATTATTTTGTACAAAAAACAAAATGGCGGATATCTGGAAAACGAAGCGTTTGCGGACCTATGTTTATATGAACTTTTTTCATTATTTTCACCAGTAGAACACGTCCTGCAATTCTTTCCGTTTCTTCCTGATACACCCTGTATAACTGGATTATGCCGTTAGGGGATTCCATGTTTTTCCACACAGAGCCTATAATTATTAAACATTTTACTCAAAAACCTGAAATAAATTTTGGTAAACAAAACAAAAGATCATACATTTTAATCCTATGCCTACTTACTGCAACAATTTTAACCACAAATAAAGTCATTTAGGCAAAACTGTGTTATTGTTCACTTTAATATTGACTTAAGTTTTCATCGTCAGTAGGAATATATTTTTAAATTAAAAGAAGCTCAGACTTTTATGATTATATTAAAATAACAATTATTCAGACAAATAGCCCAAGATAGTGAGAGTTTAAAATAAGAATGAAGTAAACCGAATAATTTTAAAAATACATACATTTTCTAACCTCCAAGCCGATCATATAGCATATTATACCCTATTTTATAATTCACTAGGAGAAACCTCTGCGTGCAATGTTATGTTTATTGTTTTATTTATAATAAAGGTGTAGGAATAATAATAACCCCAAATCTAAGAAGGTAAATAATGTTAAATGTTCAAATCAAAATATTTCGTATATTTTATAACAGAAGTTATAATAAAGGTTAAAAGAACCAGCAAAGCTCATGTCTACATTTTAATAAAAACCTACCCTAAAAGTTAGAAATACAAATAATTGCTTCAAAATTTGAAATCAGCTGTTAATGGAAATATTAGAGCAAACAGCTGTTTTATCTGTTATTTTATTCAATTGGTTGCTATGGTAATGAATGTAAATACATTCAATATGTGTTGGTTCATCAGTCTAGGCCTAACCTAAGATTTTTTCCAACTAAATTTACAAATAAATATTGAAATAGAAAATGTTTTTATCAAAATGAATTATAGGCTATGTTACTCAGGGATAGTGAAGCATTTTGTTAGTAAAACCAATTTTTTTCAATCTGTTCAGAAGTTTCAGAGATTGCCCCCCACACACAAAACAAACAAACAAATTTTACCTCTTTATAACAGTAGTATAGTTATACAAAAACAACCAACATCTATGTTATCTTTTAAACATAACCCCAAAGTATAATCAAGGCTAGATTTTGTTAAAGTATTTACAAATGATGATCGAAATCAGCTGTTATATATGTCTGAAGGGATTGAGCTGCTCCCTTTATTTATAATTATTTTATGCAACTGTGCGCGCATAACGCATGCGCTATACTCATTTATTGAGAAAATATACATTTTCAATGACTTCTAACCTTAAAACAAGTCACATACAGTAGCCTGCATTAGTTCTATAACACATTCAACTTAATATTTTTGGAAATTAATCTGCACGTATTTTTTTCAAGGGATCTTACTAGTTGTACAATAATACCAAATTAACAGTTAGTTGGAGTAAAAAGTATTATCCAGGATACACGTAGCGATAACAAGATACAGCATGTCAGTCGGTGTGGAGTGATGCAAGATGATGGATGGGGTCAGATGTTATAGCTAACAAGGAGATTGCGTTACACAAAGCTAAACTATATGTTTTCAATGTGTAAACAGAAAACCAGTTTTCTTAGCAGGTGTAGTTTTTAGCAGAAATTGAAAAAACTGCTTCCTGACACCTGTGGATTTCAAATTTTAAAAACTTCGAAAAATCAACTGCATCTTAACAATGACAAAACGGTTTGAACACGACACCTGCATTTTGCATTTTGTCAATCTTAGTTTTTTTTTGTTGTTGTGGTAATAGTTTGTATATATATGACAACAAATTTATTCTGGCTCCCTTAGATGTCATTCTGAGATCAGAGATGAAAATAGCTTTAGTAAATAAAAAATTACAAATATTGTTTCAACTTTTTAAAGAAACTTTGTATTAAAAATTCAAATAATATTTTTTTTTTGCAAACAGATTTTGTCGCCAAAAATGTCTACGTAAAATCAAATACTTTACTTTAACCAACGCCTGACCGTGGGTGTTCAGATGCAAAGAGGCATCTGTAGTCAGGGAGGTGATAAAGGCCCCAAAAAGTTGCATTTTAGTACGAAAAATCTCTATTTGAGGTTCGCAAAATGGCTTTTACTGTTGAACAAAAAGTAAAGTGTTTTGCGTGGGCTATTGCTTTTTGTAACGTTAGAGAAGCAGTTAGACAATAATTAATGATTACAACACCAACAATTCCCATATTCTTGAAGAGACTCTACTCAAATCAAAAGGCATTACTGTTTGGACGGCTGTGAGTGTACACGGGGTGTTATCTTACAAAATTTTGGACAGTACAATATCTGGAATTAGGTATGCACAAGTTTTAAATCAACATGTCTTGCCTCATTTTTTGGTTCCAGAAATGAACCAAGTAATAATCCAACAAGATGGTGCTTCACCTCATTTCGCAAATCCTGAAAAGGACTTATTAAATGGCAACGTTGGATTGGTCGTGGAAGAATTTTTTTGGATTTTCCACCCCGATCTCCAGATTTAACTGCGTGCGACTTATTTTTATGGAACATGTGTGCGTAAAGGAACATGTTTATTCCCACAGCTTCAATAATTATGAGGATTTAAAACACGCAATTGAAGAGGAACTTCTACGGATAGCGCAGGATTTCTTTTTAAAAGCGAACGAATCATTGGTTGAGCACTGTTACCAGTGTATCGCTGTGGATGAACTACAGTTTGAGTAATTTTAGACTCTGGTTTTAAGTTTTCCACTATGTCATATCCTAGTTTTCTAATCAAAATACCTTAGATCATTAGAATATGACAATAAAAATATTTTACAAATTCTATAGTAATTTAATTTAATTTTTGTTACAAAATCTAATTTAAATACCTATTTACAGAAGGAGAAAATTAATAAATTTTTCTTCTGCAAGTGTTGTACTGTTAAACTTTTCACAGAACATTTTTAAAACCCCTACTGTGGGGTGTGTAACGTTCCAAAAAGATCGATGCATTAATGAGCAAGCTATACAAAATAAAACGGTTAAACCTCTTCGTGGGACGCCCCTTACAAATAACACATGTTTCAAAGTTTATATAAATAAGTAATTACACCGAGAATCGGGATATTGACCCTGATTGTGAATGCACAAAAGAAATCAAACCCAGGGGTAAACGATTCAGTCAGAGAGTCGGGGATGATGAATTGGGGGGAGGGGGATGACATTGTCCCTCCCTTTCCATTAGGCAAACACGCCACTATGTAACTCACTGCTTGATGGGGTTTTAACAGCTGACTTTAACACATGCTTTCATTAGCTTGTTCGCGTGACGTATTATAGAAGGACCGAGTGTGGACACGGATATATTCCTACAACTAATTAGTAATGAGCCCTAATTATTATACTCGGCCATAGTTTGCTGCAGGAATTGTTTAGTGTTTAGCTATTTTGAAATATCGATATTAAATTAAACTAATGATGCTTGATTGCTATTTTTTGCTAATGCTAAATTACTGTTTATAAAATTTCTTTAGAAAAGATGAGCTATTCCATAGGATTTTTTTTAATAGGCGAAAAACCTGAGTGGTTTATCGTTGCCTTTATTCCAAAGGAAGATGAGACCTAAGGTAGGGAGTAGTAAATGAGCACCAATCAAGGTCCCCAGAAAATGTTTTTGGGTGTCATTAAAACTTCATATACAGGGAGATTCAGAACTATGAGGCAATGTCTTGGAAGCTCATCCTATAGCTAAAAACAAGAAAAAAGTCCATTTAAACATAGGCACGAAAACGCTTAGTTTTTCATATATCCGCCATTTTGTTTTTTGTACAAAATAATTTATATCTAGAGAAATAATTGACTGATTGAGTTCAAACTTGGCATGAAGTTTAACCTAACAATGATATATTATAGTCAACAAACATATTTAATGGCGCATATACATATTTAATATTTTCCATATTTTTTGTTGTTTTATATTCAACAGATGGTGCCATTTAAAAAAAATGTAGCCTATATAAAGATGACCTGCTTATATTCGAATGTAATGTTGTGTAAAAATTTCAAAGTAATCGATGAAGACCTTTCGGAGATTTGAGATTTTGAAAAAACGAACGTTTATATTTTTAGATTCCATAAATGTTACAAAAAAAAAGAAGCAAACTCATTAAATTTCTGTCACAACCATCTAAGGGATAAAATGAGGTAGCTTATATAATAAATGTAAATTCCATTAACTTCCTACAAAGTAAAAAGCTGAAATTCTGTACACGTAAGAGCTTAGGTGATATGTAAGAAAGAACTATTTGAATTTCGACTACTTGAGTCTAAGGAGTGAATTGTAAAAACTACCCTTAAAAATAAATAATATTTCGTACGCCTGCTATAAAGCTTGGCACATATTAGGCTTGGTTTAAATATAGTAAATAAAAAATAAAAAACAGTTGCATTTGATTATTTGCATCTAAGAGATAAAATATTTTTCTTAGATATTAACCAGTAATATAGATATCTATATTAGATATCTAATATAGTAGATATTTTCCAAAACCAGTAATTTTAACGTTATGTTTACAAATTAACAATGTCATTCAAAACACACTTCTTATCATGTCTGGATGCAGGTTCAACATACACTTCAAACATTTTGCGCAAACCTTGGGTTTGTACAAACAGCGTGTTTGCGCAAACATGGGTCCATACACTATGCAACGGTTTGCGCAAACATTCAAAATAACTTTCAGTTTATTTAGTGAAATTGTCGGGAGAGGATGTCAGACACGATGATGCTTGTGCCGTAATTATAATTGCTTGTTTAAATAAAACACGAAAAAGAAGAAGAGGATCTGGATGAAGGAATGGTTGAAGAAGTGAAATGAGTTTAGCCATGACCACTGTCTGTGTTTATATGAACTTTTTTTATTCTTTTGACCCATAGAACCATTCCCCGAAGTTTGGAACTTTACTTATGGGACACCCTCTATAAATAGAAATTAACTAAACTAAAACAAAAATTATTATTATTGTATATACAAGTTGAAAAAGGGGTGTATGTTAAAAGCACCATTTTCTTAATCTGCTATGTATGTTGAACACATTGGACAGGTGAACATATTCCACGAAATTTAGTGAAACTCAGAATTCGTAATTGTTCATTTGGACTTTTTTTACATATTTGACAGTACCTTTCCTTCAATTTAACGAGCGAAATTCACGATAATATTGTTAAAAATTAGTTGTTAAAATTAAATTATTATGTAAGTGTTTGTTTTACAGTATTTACTGGAGGAAGATTGTGCAATACAAAAAAAATGTAACATTTTCAACACCCAGTTAAGTGTTGAGTATACTGAAAGAATATAATTCATGATACATCAATTACCGTAAAATGATTTATGTAGCATTCAAATATAATAATTACATTTTAATTTAACAGAACAAAATCACACCGAATAAATACTAGGAAAGATCTACCATACATGTTTGCGCAAACACTACAATACACTTCAAACCTTGTTGTCAAGTATAGGTTTGCACAAACTTTTACGGTCTCGACCGATTCGCTTCAAACGTTTGCGCAAACAAAACTATCAGCCATACATTTCAAACCATACATACGTCAAAATGTTTTAAGTGTATGGGGGCCTTATTACGGTTTTGGCTGTCTACAAAACTGAAATTTTGTGGGGTAAAATAAATCTCAATTATTAAAAGTTGTTTAAGTAAAACTGCTTTTTATTAAATTGTTGTAACAATTGTCATGTCAAATAATTAAAATAATACAATCATCGTTTTATAAACATTCCTTGTAAAGAAAGAAAACCTGCCATTACAGTGTATGTCCCAAACCCTACATTACTCGGTTATTCCATTGTTGTCATATTACCGTTACGTGTAGCAAAGAGTATAAATAATGGCCATGCACGGGTGGACCAACGAACATGCTCAACATTCGGTTAATATCTAGCTGATTTTCTTTTAAACAAGCTGTTTTGAATTTGTCATGACATTAAAAAAAAAAATATTCTCATAAAAATTTTGTAAAATGCATAGTTTTTTCGTAATATTAAGTTTAACTGTAAATGGCCGCCATTTAGAAAGGGAAAAAGATTATTGCTTTTAAAATATTTGTCAACCTAGGGCAAGGGTAATATTCAACCCAAATTCGGGTAAAATTAATTTAGCAGTTTTCTTAATATACATTTTTCAGTAAAAATTACAGACACAGTAAAATAAATATACCAATGGTTATATGAAGTTTTACGATACTTTTGACCCAAGGAACAATATCCTGAAGTTTGTGCATAGAGTTTGGAGGCACTCTGAATATTGTTGTGTAGGTTCATGATTATTTTTATATTTTAATTTACAGTTTTGTATAAAGGAATGAATGTTAAATGGCATGTTTCACATCTTTTATAATTCACTACAAACGCAATTTCTAATAGCATCTCACTAAGAAAGTAACAATTTGACTATGTTGTACTTGCATTACTGGATAATCCACAGCAAGAGATGCACTCACCTAAAACAAAGAACAAATAATACATTAATATACTTTATTTAAAGCATGTACAAGGAAAATATATATTGTACATATTGATGTACAGTTGTTTTGGAAAATTTGTAACTTAAAAAGAGAAGGGAAATTTCATTTGTTGTTTATGATTTAACTCAAAAACTCCTTAACCGATTTTGGTGAAACGTATGTGTAAGTCAAACATGGCCATTTGGGTAACGTGGGTTGTGTTGCACTTCATCAAAATTTAAAAAAATAGGGTTCCATCGTTTGAAATATTAGTGACCGGAGAAGATTATTACGTGTTTCACACGCCAACCTTTAGATAGAGATCGGAATCTCATAATATTTCAACGGTAATATAACTCAAATAGTTTCCGGAGTAAAGAAATTAAAAATGTTTACATTATCTTCCCCAAAATGGCAGGTTCCATATAGCGAACATATTTTGATATAATAATTCGATTTCGCAGTTCAGCCACCGACGTGACTTGAGTAAATTTACAAAATTAAGTTTATATGTTTCAAGGAGTCAACCATTTGTGAAATTGGCCAACTTCGAAGGCACTGAATAGCTGCATGCGCGTACGAAATATATTACTAAAATTTGTATGCAACTCAGCCTTGAGCCGCTCGCGCGCTGCTTCGTTCCGTTAGCAGGGGAAAATTTCGCTGCGAGAGTTTGAACAGCAACCTTGGATTATGGATTGCTTCGCTACGCTCGTGGCGATCGCCCACGGATCAGAAGCTGCCAATTGATAAAATACTTATATGGATTTGAACCGAGTAATTTTGCGGCATTTTATGTTTTAATCGATTTTGGAGGAACCAGACCTTGTATAAGGTCGTGCATACAAAAACAAACGTGCAGAATAATCTCCTATATTTATTTTTTCTGATAAAACCCCCAGAGATTTTGGTTGTTGGATTTTTTGGCAGACTTGTGGATATTTGGCCTTAGAAAACCATCGTGTGTACAAAATTTGGACCTAATCGGACGTAAAATGCGGCCGTAAGAGTGCGAACACATCTATACTAATATTATAAAGACGTAAAATTTGTTTGTTTGTATGTAGAGGTTAATCTCTGCAACTACTGAACCGATTGAAAAAATAGTTTTACTAATAAAAAGCTTCACTATCTCTGAGTAACACAGGCTACAATTCATTTTGATAAAAACATTTTTTATATAAATATTTGTAAATTTAGTCGAAAAAATTCTTAGGTTAGGCCTAGAATAATAAATTACCGTAGCAACCAATTGAATAAAAGAACAGATGAAACAACTGTTTGCTCTAATATTTAAATTATCACCTGATTTCACACTTTGAAGCAACTATTTGTACGTATTTCTAATTTTTAGGTTAGGTTTTTATTAAAGTGTAGACCCAAGCCTTGCTGGTTCTTTTAACATTTATTATAACTGCTGTTATAATAAATACGAAATAATTTGATTTGAACAGTTAACATTATTTACCATCTTAGTTTTGGGGCTATTATTAATCCTACAACTTTATTATAAAGAAAACTTATGTGGAAAACTTACAAATGATTATGTGTATAAGGTTCCAACGGGGTTTCCCCTAGTATAATATATACATATAACATTTTTAGTGACACCCCAAAACGTGTTCTAGGGACCATGACCGGTGCTCATTGACCACTCCCGACCTTAGGTCTCACCCTAAGGGTCACTGCAATAGCTCATCTTTGAAAATTCGCTGAAAACATATTCTACTAGACGTATCTCTGTGTTACAGCTGGATTGGAACAGTATCGCCTGTTAGTTGGTTGTAAGCCGTATTATTAAAGACAGCTTGCCGTAAAGCCGACTCTATTTGTCGTGTAAAATGTCTTTGTGTATTTGACAGGTAAAGCTGACTCCCAAAGGCAAACCGTTTACCTTCCACAGAAGTAACTGTAACAGAACTGTAAATGTGCATTTGACTACACAGTAAAATAAAACAGTAGGTATTGTATAAAAAGCTTTATCGTTACCAATGTTTGGTAAAATTTTAAATTCTCATAATAAAACCGTTCAGCCTTACTGATTGATACCAACTCGAAATGCAAAATTTTGCACGTTTAAGCGGCTCTTTTGAAATGGGACCAACTAAACGTTTCATGTAATGTAGTTTTGTAGTTAGTAAAATTTAATTTATATGAAAATACTAGGGTAGAACCCTGCGTGCTCCGCACGCCAACCCCCGATGGAACGTCTTAAAAACATATGTTATGTTTTATTTGTAATAAAAGTGTTGGATTAATAATAACCTCAAAACTAAGATGGTAAATAATTAAAATGTCTAAGATGGTTAAATTTCCAAATTAAATTATTTCGTATATTTTATAACAGCAGTTATAATTATTTAATAATTGTTTCATATGTTGAAATTAGCTGTTAATATTGGTTACTCACTATCAATTACCGTATATATATCTATTAAATTATAATATGTCTTATTTATCTACTTATATAAAGCTAGACGGTAACACTGATTCATTGACATTAATTATTAGGCACTTCCCGTAATCGGACCCCCCTCAACCTTATACTTGAATTAAAGCTCTCGACGAGAAACTTTTGGGAAAATTGCCAGAAGTTAACATTTTTTAATTTTGAAAGCACCTTTTGGGCGGGAAAGAATTTTTAATTTTTTTAAATTTTTTCATTTTTCCACTTTGAGCGCGTTTAGTAAGAAAACGGTAAGAGATTGCAAAAAATGTTAAATACAAAAGTTGTAGAAAATTTAATTTCAGACTAACGATTTTTCATCAGATTTAAGATCCAATCATCCATTTAGCCACTATTCATCCGAGAAGGGAAGCTCCGCCCAACGTTCTTAAAGCTAGCCGGTTTCACTGTTTACTGACATTAATTATTAGGCACTTCCCGTAATCGGACCCCCCTCAACCTTATACTTGAATTAAAGCTCTCGACGAGAAACTTTTGGGAAAATTGCCAGAAGGTAACATTTTTTAATTTTGCAAGCACCCTTTGGGCGAGAAAGATTTTTTAGATTTTTTAATTTTTAAATTTTTTTACTTTGAGCGCGTTATGTAAGAAAACGGTAAGAGATTGCAAAAAATGTTAAATACAAAAGTTGTAGAAAATTTAATTTCAAAGAAGAGATTTTCCGTCAGATTCAAGATCCAATCATCCATTTAGCCACTATTCATCCGAGAAGGGAGGCTCCGCCCAACGTCCTTAAAGCTAGACGATTTCACTCATTCACTGACATTAATTATTAGGCACTTCCCGT
The DNA here is from genome assembly GCA_018207615.1 of Philaenus spumarius. NCBI lineage: Eukaryota > Metazoa > Arthropoda > Insecta > Hemiptera > Aphrophoridae > Philaenus > Philaenus spumarius. The sequence continues at coordinate 102,135 of JAGFPH010004547.1, read as the reverse complement.
AATCAGAGCCTCATCAACCTTATCCTTGAATTAAAGCTCTCAATGAGAAACTTTAGGGAAAATTTCCAGAATTTAACTTTTTTTAATTTTGAAAGCACTTTTTGAGCGGGAACGATTTTTTGAATTTTTTCATTTTCCCACTTTGAGCGCATTTAGCAAGAAACCGGTAAGAGTTAGAAAAAAATGTTAAATACAAAAGTTGTAGAAAATTTAATTTCAAACTAACGATTTTGCGTCAAATTTAAGATCCAATCATCCGTTCAGCCGCTATTCACCCGAGAAGGAGCTCCGGCACACAATCCTTCAAATTTCCCATGTTAATCTTATGGAGATAATGTTTAATGAGTTTGAGTCCCCTGCCAAATAAAACAGCTGATTTATGCTCGGTCACCTACAAGATGTACAAACGAGCCAAAGATTAACGAGATTCTTTAGCGAATTTTCCAACTGCGAGCGAAGCGAAGCAGCCATTGAGGCCGAAGTCCGAGGTGGGGTTGGGACGCGAAGCGTCCAGGGGCAGAGCCCCTAGTTTTTAATAAGGATGTAACACATTTTTTTCTTATTTTAAAATTCCATAACGCAATTTTTTATTGGTTTGGTGTTGAATCATGTGTTGGTTCAGTCTAGGCCTAACTTAAAATATTAATATTTTGTACTAAGCTGGACATCTGAATCAACAGTTTTTATCTTTTACAGTATTTTATTCAATTGGTTGTTATGGTAATAATTGTAAATACATTCAAGATATGTATTGGTTCTTCATCAGTTTAGGCCTAACGTAAAATTATGTTTAATTTATTTTACCTTACTTAACGGCAACATAGGCTACACACATAATTAATGTTTTTGTGCACATCTGTGCACAGTACTTAGGTTTTGAATGATATAAGTTTCATTTTTTAATTGTCGTTTTTTAGTTTTTCATAACGTTGCTTATTTTATGGTATTACAGCTGTTAGACGTTATGGGTTTAACGTCCGACTTGATCCTGTGAATTTGTTCCGACTAAATTTACAAATATTTAAATGAAAAATTAATGGCACCTACATTTTTTTTAAATATTGAGTATATTTTTTGATGTTTTTATGTTCATTAGATGCTGTAGTTTTTTCAAAAAGTTTATAAAAACACTCGTGGATTCGAATTCAAGGTTGTGTAAAAATGTCAAAGCATTTGGTGAAGACATTTCGGAGATTATCGATTTTGAACAAACGCACATGTACATTTTTATTTATATAGATGTATTATAAATTACATTTAACTAGCTGACCCATGTGAATATTTCGCAAGTTAAGAGTACTTACCTGATTTAATTACGTAAACAAAATGTTATTTATGTTAATTTGTCGAACTTTCCTACATTGTCACGCATGCGCATTTCAATACGTCTGTAACCCTCTAGTTTCCGCCTTTATGAAGCTGCTCAATATTTGCTAGTGGAAGAATGCAACGCACACAAACTCAATGCTAGTAGTGTTATAGCTCTGCCACTTGTAGAGTTGCGATTAACTCAGAAATATTTGTTCATTCCTGCCGACTCTTAATAGAAAACTGAACTATTGTATTATCTCTAGTATGTTAACAATCGATTTTTCCCAGAATGGACAAAAGTATCATAATTATATTATAAAATACCTTGTTTAAAAATTGCTACCATATTTTTATATTTCCTGATTTTTCGATAACTATTTTGTCCTTTTCAATTAAAGAAACCCCCTAAGTTGTGTTTTCCTGTCTCGTTGACTCTCTAACAAATTGTCAACTCTATTTGTTCGTTAGTCCAATATTTTCCGCCATAGGAAGGACCAATATGTCAACAATTTTAAATATATATATATTTTCGAAATAAGTGTAAATTATGTTCTTTCATTACGAATATATTATTCGAATATTTTAATATTTGATTTGTTCTACTTTCGTGACTTTAATAGAACCAAAATAAAGCTTAGACTACAAAGACTAAAGCTCAACTTTTGTTTTGTCAAGAAAACGATCCCCTCTAAACAGGGCAGGTGTACTCGGAGGGAGAAAATAAATTTCCCTTTCATTGAAGGCTATTGTCCCCTCCTTGGCATTGTTTTTATCCCTCCTGAAAATCGACTCGAGCTCCCGTCTCCATCCGTGCAGCTAATGTGCAGGCCTGGCATGAAAGGGAAGCTCATTTCTATGTTTATTGCGAATCACGGTAATTAATGTTTCATATTGATAGTTGAGGGTGTCCGACGTCGGGGGAATTTTTGAAATTAGAAATAGTAAGAAAATGTGTTCGCTAATTTGGGCTATTTAAAACCCCCAGGGTTGTTAAAATAGTCCGGTCAGTGGTAGTTCAAGTAGTCGGTTTATCAGCGGTTCTATATGTTTTTGGGATGCTGAATCCGAATTTGAAGTTTACAACCAAAAATTTAACTTTTTCAGTTTATTGCTCGAAATACCGAAGCTATTCATTTTATAGAAAATACCACACTAAACAAAATCAAACAAGACAAAATTTACTATGAATTTCATCTGTAGTTTTTTTAATGTAGAACAAACGGGTGAGGAGCTAAAAGAAGTTGAAAAATTACGAAATTTGCGTACTTTGTAAAATTAGCGTTCTTTGTCTGTTTTTCGCAGATAACTCGTAGTCTATGAATTTCTAATAAAAAGCACTATGTACAACTTGAAATAGCGTTAAATTGTTTAGTTAATATGCGAGGAGCAGCCATGGAAGAGTATTTCGGTCGTTACTGCCACGCTCAAACCATGTTCATCCTTTCCACTTGTTCGATTTGTCTTAATTACCTATAGTTATAAAAGAACGAGAGGTAACCGTTCGTGCTCCGCACGCCAACCCCATTGGAACCTTCTATACACGTAATCATGTAATGTTTGCTTTATAATAAAGGTGTAAGGATTAATAATAACCCCAAAGCTAAGATGGTAAATAATGTTAAATGTTCAAATCAAATAATTTCGTATATTTTATAAAAGCAGTTATAATAAAGGTTAAATGAACTATCAAGGCTCAGGTCTACAGTTTAACAAAAAACAAAACCTAAAAGTTTGAAATACAAATAATTGCTTAAAAGTTTGAAATCTGCTGTTAATGGTAATATTGGAGCAAACAGCGGTTTTGTCAGATATTTTATTCAATCTGTTGCTATGGTAATAAATGTAAATACATGTGTTGGTTAATCAGTCTACTAGGCCTAACCTAAAATTTGTTTCCGAATAAATTTACAAACATGTAAATAAAAAATGTTTTTAAAAAAATGAATTATAATCTATGTTACTTAGGGATAGTGTAGTTTTTTATTAGTAAAACTATTTTTTCAATCGGTTCAGTAGTTCTAGAGATTACCCCCTACATACATACAAACAAACAAATTTTATCTCTTTATAATATTAGTATATTCCAGTACATATTATTACCCTCCTTACCCAACATTCATCGTGATCTGACTACCTGTCTTCTGGACAAAGAAGGAATTATTTTATATTGCTCTTTCAATTTGTACACAGTGGATTTCTTCAAAAAAAAAAAAAAAAAAAATACATAGAATATAAGTTATCTGCGAAAAACCGATGAAGAACGCAAATTTCGTCAATTTTCAACTTGGTGAACAACTACAGATATAATTTATAGCAAGTTTTGTTTTCTTTAATTTTGTATAGGGCAGTCTTTTCGATAAAATGCACATTTTCCGTGTTATGTTCAATAAACTAAAACAGTGCGAAAATTGAACAATTTTTGCGAATATTTCGGAACGCTCCAGGAAATTTTGAATACAAACTTTAAATTCGGATACAGTACCAAAAAAACATATAGAACCGCTGATAAACCGGCTACTTGAATTTTTTTCATAAGGGGGGAATTTTTGCTATTTTTTACCGGGCTAAAACTAAACCCGAAGTGAGTTTCTAAAGATTTAGTTCCTGAAACTACTTACCCGATTGAAATTTAATTTCATTGATAAGTTGAAAATTGTCTAATAACTGGGCTAGGAATCATCACTATGGCTCAAACTAGGCGACTAAAATACTTTGTAATTTGATAAAATATAGAGAATAATGTTATTTATTTAATGTTTTGTTTTCTTTACATTGTAGGGACCCTACGGCTTTTTTTTAGTTTACAACAAGAGTTTATAATAAAGGTTAAAGATCCAGAATAACTTCTATTCCTAAAATAATAAAACCTAACCTAAAAATAAAAAATACAAATTATTCCAAAGTTTGAAGTCAGCTGTTTCATGAGAAATTATTTGCAGTGGTTCGAGAAAATACTATCCCACATTTCACCAGGTATAGGGTTAAGATAGAGACCTCTAATTTGTGTATTTCTTCTTCATTT
>JAGFPH010004547.1:42891-83838 GCA_018207615.1 Philaenus spumarius | reverse complement strand
ATACGTTTGGTTATGTTTACAAGAACTAAAGTAGTCTATACTAATACGTTATAAGATATGCTTTGAGGTTATAAAATGAATATGAATACAACCTTTTACTATCAATATATTCGACATTCGTTTATACAAGTTTAAAGAAGTTCGTTTATCTATCTATCAGAATTCTTACATCTTTGTATAACATATAAACATATTCAATTATTAATTTCTTCATTATAATATTAATAACTTCTAAATAATTTGGTCTATCAATATGAAGTTATAAATCAATTAAAAGTTAATGTTTTTATCTTTTTTACTATCTCACTATACTATAAGTATAGAGCAGGAAGTATATAGTGATCGCAAAAAAATCGATGTTGAGATTTTGTGGAAATATCCGTTTTGGGACCCCTGAGTCCAAAAAAGTTGTTTAAAAAAATGTCTGTCTGTATGTCTGTATGTATACAAAGCTAGAGCGAAAACTATTCGATCGATTTCAAACAAATTTGCACCAGACATGTCAAGTAGACCTGTATAGATGCACAAAAACGGTTTTGACAAATTTTGAAAAACAACCCCCTTTTTGGCAAAAGAAACCTCCAAAAATCAGTTATTATTTTTTTATAAAAATACCGCACAAACGATTTTCATAAAATTTGGCTTATTTGTAGCCTTTAATGTACCCTACCATATGCAAAAAACCGCATCTTTCTAAAAATTATCGTTATAATAATAATAATAATAACTGATGTGTGGGGGACGTTTGGCCATAAAGGGGGTTGTTTTTCAAAATTGTTCAAACCCTTTTTTCGGGCATCTATACAGGCCTAATTGACGTGTTTGGTGCAAATTTGTTAGAAATCGATTAAATAGTTTTCTCTCTAGATAATAATAATAATATTTATAAGTTAATCTCCTACTTTAATAAATCATCTCTCCTACCCTACCTACAATTATGAAGTCACAGTGAATCTGTTTAATAATTTAAATATGTTTGTGAGAAAGTATGTGCCAGTTCCTGGTACCGTTTATTTAGATATACAATAATGAATATAAGTACAAAATTTTAACAAATAGGCCTACATACAGTTTTACAATCCTTATAATTGTACACATTTACCCAGTTAAAAATCCACATCAGCATAGGTAGGACTAGATCAATTCTGTTGTTTTTAAATAGTGTTTTTTTAATTATGATGTGTATCTAATTAATCTGCCTGTGATTTTTCACGGGGGTTTACTAGTCCTAAAGTATAATAATATAGACTAAGTTTTGTTAAAGTATCGCAGATGATCTACCCGATATCAGCGAAAACAGCTGCTGTATGTATGAAGTGGGGCTGCTGCGCTTAATACAGCTGCTTAATACATGCCTTTAAAATTATAATTATTTTACACGACCATGCGCACAAGCTATACTATTTTGTTACTCACGTACGTACTTTGAAGCAATTATTTGTATTTCTAACTTTTAGGTTAGGTTTTTATTAAAGTGTACGCCTGAGCGGTTCTTTGAACCTTTATTATAACTGCTGTTATAAAATATACAAATTAATTTGATTTGAACATTTAACATTATTTATCATCTTAGCTTTGGGGTTATTTTTAATCCTAAACCTTTTTATAAAGAAAACATAACATGATTTTGTGTATAGAAGGTCCCAACCGGGTTGGCGTGCGAAGCACAAAGGCGTTTCCTCTAGTAGGCTATAAAGAACAAAAACGATTTAAAAATTGCATACATTTCAACGATTTCTAACCTCAAAGCCGATAAAACAGCATATTAGTTTAATGACTCAGATACAAATCCAACCAAGATTCACACATTACAAGAAATTTATTTTGATTGAAGTTGTAAATTTGTAATCACAACTCAAAAATGTAATCTAGCACACGGTATATAGAATACTAACGGTAGGGTTCACGAGTGGATGCGCAGTAACTCGTGACGTCATCAGGACCCACTTTCTCATAAGCTCCATAAGCTTCTCATGTAAAAATTGAAGAGCCTTATGTAAAAATTGAATAACTTTAAAAATATTTAACCGATTTTAATAAAATTTTAACCACACATAGAAAACATATGAATAATAATAATATAACAAAACCAACTTGTTACAACAAATTTTAATACCTTTATGGATTAGGCCTATAAAAATTACTATTTCAAATTCGACAAATGGTGAAAAATATATTTTTATTTTTTATTATTTGGCATTTATTTTAATTATGTATTGGGTTATGAATATAATAAGTTACAGAGGATTTTATTGTGTATCCAAATCTTTTTTAATATTTAAAATCGAATATATATATTTTATTTTGTTTGCAGTATTTTATAAGTATAACAAATGTAATCGTTACAGCTAGTAGTCTAGTGTTAATACTCGTATTTAGTTTTTATTTTATTTTGTTTACGGCATTATTTGAATCCAAATAAACAATATACATTCAGTTGAATGACAATATTTAATTAACCTTAGATATTTAACTCGTAACACACTTACAATCCTAATACACGTACACTCGCAAATCCTTCAATCTGGAAGTAAATGGATGAAACAGTTGACATATAAAAGAGAAATGAAAATCAGCAGTTTATTATTGATTGCAGTCGTATTAACAGAGTATATTAGTATACACATTCTGTAAAAATATCATCAAGATGCAATAAATTATTTGATTTGTAAATTATTATTATAAAATTTTTAGTACCTATTGAACACAAATATACTTTGTAAACAAAATTTTACAATACATTTTCAAAATGTATAAATCTTTTGATATACGTACATATTCGATTTTAAATATTAAAAAAGATTTGGATTCATAATAAAATCCTGTATAACTTATTATATTCGTAACCCAATACATAATTAAAATAAATGTCAAATAATGAAAAAATTGGGTGTGCATATGACCACACAATAGAAGTGAAAACTTCTATGCGAATTTTACAGCTTGTAAATGAATATTGATTAACTACTGGATTTTATTAACATTTTATTTCCTGGTTAATAAATAAATACAATAATTACAATTATTTTCAAATTTTTAGTTCGGTTTGCTTTTAAAGCGTATTTTTTTTTTAGTTTTTAAACTTTTATTTATTTTCTTATTTTTTAATCTGGGGACCATGATCAGTGCTTACTTACTACACCCAACAAAATTAATATTGCATTGTCATCGGTCCTTGTTCTTCATATATACTATACACAAGTATATAATATATATATATATGTATAAGAGGGTATACACACCGGTATAAGCGAAAATGTTGCGTTACGTGACGTGACGCGAAACGGCGATTTACCTCCCTACAAAAAAAATACCCAACGTCGCTATAGAAGTTTTCACTTCAAAAATAAAAAATATTGTTCACCATTTGTCGAATTTGAAATAGTAATTTTTATAGGCCTAATCGGTAAATTTATTAAAATTTGTTCTAACAACCTGATTTTCTTAAATTGTTAATATAAATATGTTTTCTATATGTGGTTCAAATTTTATTAAAATCGGTTAAATATTTTTAAAGTTATTCAATTTTTACTGAAGACATGAACAAACAATTTTTCACCGAATAAAGATATCGGAAAGTAATTTTTATAGGCCTAATCAGTAAAGGTATTAAAATGTGTTGTAACAATTTGATTTTTTTATATTATTATTATTGATATGTTTTCTATGTGTGGTTAAATAGAAATTTTATTAAAATCGGTTAAATATTTTAAAAGTTATTCAATTTTTACATAAGGCTCTTCGATTTTTACATGAGAAGCTTATGGAGCTTATGAGAAAGTGGGTCCCGATAACGTCACGAGTTACTGCGCATCCACTCGTGAACCCTACCGTTAGTATTCTATATACCGTGATCTAGCCTAGGTTTTGTTAGAATTACAGATTATGAGCGAAATCAGCTGTTATATGTCTGAAGAGGATTTATTGTTGACAGCTGCTCAATAACGTAACACATATCTTTAAAATTATAGTTATTTTACACGACCATGCGCACAAGCTAAATTATTTTGTTACTCACGTACGTACACTAACTTGTATAATGCAACTATAAATAAATACAATAGATTACTGATACTCACAGTCATACAAAATCAGTTAAATCCACCTCTTATCTCGTTTGAAGTTTATTTTTACAGACACAGAATAAAAAAACATAGATACAGGATAGCAAGTATCTTTCAAATTACTGGTGTTTGTTTGATAATACATGAAAAACAAATGTATAACAAATTCTCTACTCCCTCATTTCAGTCCCCCCCCCCCCCCGAAAACACGCAGAAAATATTGAAATATAAATTTGGTGACTTTAAGAGTAAAATACAGAACCATTTTTTTAAAATACATGACTTTTGGGTACTTTCAAGTAGAGTACGTATGTCTATACAAGGTTATTCTTACAAACAACTCTAAGCACTAAACAATGTTGAGCTAATGTGAAATGCTTGCTGCTTGTTATGGTAACACATCAATTTGTATTAAAGTAAACCTTAGTCCTAACGATAAACATTACTCTGCATAATGCTTAACCCTTATAATGTAAATACATTTTGTATTCATATTTGTTTAATGCTGTTTTGTAACCATAATATGAGTTTATTGTGCGAATATAGTGACCTCATTGGATATAAAATATGTAACAAGCATAGCTAGGGCTGGGGATATGATAAAGAAATACAAATTAACGAATTAATCTTAAGCCTTGGCAGCCACCATCTTAAATTACAACTCACATAAAGCAATGTTAAACGCGTAACAACACTACTGATCAGAAAGTTATTCTAAATAAGTCATTTTAAACGTTACGATATGACAGCCCGAATGGAAATTTAGTTTTTTAAAAATTAGTTTTGGAACGAAGTTCCTTAACGCGGGTTGCGGTAGGAGTTAACAAATGGAAAATGCAATGCGTAACAAAAAAAGTGTTACTAATTGGTTGCTATGGCAATGACAAATATAAAATACGAGTAACGAAATAGTTATAAAATAGGTTGCTATGGCAATGAATGTAAATTAATTCCAGAAAAGTGTGTTTTGGTTCATCAATTTAAATTAAGAGACGATCGGTTCCGTCCGGCGTAGTTCAGATATTATCGTCAAGCGCTGAAATTTTAGGTTAGGCCTAGAAAGTAATTTTAAGCTTAGGCCTAACCTAAAATTATTGTATGTATGTTGCCGTTAAGACAGGAAAAATAAATTAAACATACGCCCTATAATTTTAGATTAGGCCTAGACCGATGAACCAAAATTGTATGTTTATTGAATGTATTTACAATGAATGGAAATTTAACTGTATTTACCATCTTAGCTTCGATGTTATAATTAATTCTACACCTTTATTATAATAACATTAAACGAATGGAAACAGTAATTATTTGTATAAAAAACAATCTAATAATAATTCGACCACGCAGCTGAACCGCTGACGTGAGTTGAGCAAATTTCCAAAATAAGGTTTACAGGCCTATGTTTTAAGGTTTCAACCAACAATTTGGGAAATAGGTCTATTCACGACGGTGCTGAACAGCTGCTAAATGATTCGCACGCCATTCCGCATATTGGGAGTATCTTCAATACACAATGCATTGCGTGCTTCGCACGCCAACCCCCGTATTGGGAGTACCTTCAATACACAACGCATTGCGTTCTTCGCACGCCAATCCCATGGTGGAATCGACTACATGGCTTTTAACCGGGTACTTCTATGGTATTTTACGTTTTGATCGATTTTGGGGGAACCAAGCGAGCTATAAGGTCGTGTAAAAAAACAAAATGTGCAGAATAACATCCTACATTTATATTTGTAGAAAAAACGCAAAAACAAATTCATTCTCGTAGGAAAAATCTCAAAACATAGTTAGGGCCTACTTCCGGTCAAAAAACGTGCTTCCGGTTGGTGGAATTTTTTTGCTAACGAACTCGTTCGAGCGACGAAGACAACCAACATGTGTACCAAGTTTGAACCAAATCTGACTTACAATGCGGCCGCTAGAGTGCAAACACATACATACATAAATATATACATAAATATATGATTTTTAATGACACCCCAAAACGTGTTCTTTGGACCATGATCGGTGCTCATTTGCTACTCCCGTCCTTGGGTCTTACCATAAGGGCCACTGCAATAGCTCATTTTTCCTATGGAAATTCGCTAATAAACGGCAATTGAAAGATTAAAATTGTGTATGTTACCGTTAAGGCTGGCAAAAGAGTTGAAGAAAAGGCGTGATGAACTTCGTTCCTGACGAGGGTCCCACGAAGTTCATTTACTTTTTTTAAATAAATTTGTCCTTTGACTTAAGACGAAATAAGAGATTGCTATTTTTTCTTATTCAATAATGCTAATATCAAAAATGTAAAATAACTCAAACTCACCACAATCGAAGTTTACATTTAAAATAAAAGTAATTTCAATAAATTCAGGTAATTTATGATGAAAAATCACCTTTATTGTGGGAGCTTGTAGGCGCCGAATTTGTGTTCCTACTCGAGTGTTATGCCCGCACTCTGGTGGTTATCACATCAATTTGTTGCTCGCGGAGGAATATTAGAAAATAATATCCCTTAATATTGAATGTGTCTGAGAAAGCTGTGTTTAATAACAAATTCTCGCATACATTGTCACGCGTGCGCATTTAAGTACGTTTACAGTCAGGGTTACGTCTGTAACCTTCTAGTTTCCGCCTTTACGAAGGTGCCCTATATGTGCTAGCGGAAGAATGAAACGCACACAAACTCAATGCTAGACGTGTACTGCGCTGCCACGTACAGAGCTGCGATCAACTCCGGAATAATTTTTTCACTCCTGCCGAACCTTAAGAGTAAAGTTATCGTAAAAACGTTAATCGTCGACACTTTTATGGTAATTTTATTCTAAAGGACGCGTGAACGCGAAGTTTTTTATTGAACAAGTGTAATACCATCCTTTTTACACCAAAGAAATATTATCTAATCCTAATCTTAATTGAACTTAACGAAGACAAGGAGTTTCAAAAGTTGATAGAACCAAAAATAAAAAAAAATATATAAGATCACTAGTCTGTCTGCCACAGTAGATCCAGAACTGATGAAGGTATTACAATGAAACTATCATAGTTATAAAACGTGCTAAACCACTATTAATTGGGATGCGGACTATCGTTATTGTTCTGTTAGTTTGTCTTATTTTAAATTTAATAGGCTACATGTAATTTTAGCAAAGTGTCTACGTATTTAGATATGGACATGTAGCTGTAGGTTCATTCGCCCTCTCATTCTCACAAAATACCATGTCTGGGTAGTGTCTTTGAATATCCATATAATATAAATTGGTAAGTAAAATTACGTGAAAACTGTGCACTTACCACGTAAATGTAAGGAGACGGGAGAGGACAGGAGGAAACGTTAGAAGATGGGAATGTCATCAGGAGACGGAAAAGGACAGGAGGAGACTTCAGGAGACGGGAGAGGACAGGAGACAGGCGAGAATATGAATAGACGGAAGAGGGCAGAAGGGGGCAGGAGAAAACAGGAGAATACATCTGGAGATGGGACAGAACAGTAGGAGACATCAGGAGATTGAAGAGAACAGGAGGAGGCAGGAGAAGTGAGGAGACGGAAGAGGACAGAGGGAGATAGGCGTGGACAGGAGGAGGCAGGAGGGGCTGAGGAGACGGGGGAGGACAGGAGAGACAGGCAAGGACAGGTGGAGGTGAGAGAGGATAGGAGGAAACGGGAGAGGACAGGATGAGACAGGAGAGGTCATGAAGAGACGGCAGAGGACAGGTGGAAGTGAGAAAGGTCAGGAAGAGGCAGGCGAGGCTGGAGGAGACAGGCGAGGACAGGAGGAGGCAGGAGAGGATAGAGGAGACATCAGAAGGAGGCAGGTGAGGATCATGAGACGGGGAAGTAGCCGAATGCCAGTGACTAGGATCGAACCTGGGTAAGCGTGTCGGAAGTTTCAACTTTAGAAGACTTGGACGATCACTCTAACCACTGCATCTCTCATTACCAAAGTAAATGCTTCCATAACCTTAAAATAGCCTTCATAATTTTAAACATTATATTTTGAATATTGTTTTCTCCCTTCAAGTCTTCTGGGAAATCCATCTCTGCGCCTTGCCTAAACACACTCCATTATATTAAAATGTTAAGGTGTTATTAATACCACTTTTAACTTGGTAGGGATGCAAATATTTCATCACGACGTGACCAGTAAGTACAGTCCTTATCAACTAGACACAACTCTTTTTCTTCATTTTCAGATTAATATCCGGTTGAAAGACGTTTTTACAAACTTCAATTTAAATCTTTTACTCTTGGATGATTTTTGGTTATTTCAGAAGTAAATTTCAACGACCTTCATTCAGCGCAAACAAGTTATCGCAGAAGCAATATATACTATACTAGGTGTTTCCCACGCCAACCCACACACAAATTATATGAATTATTTTAATAAATCTGTAGGACTAAACATTAACTAAGGCTGAGATTATAATAACATCAAATGTAAAATCAAATTATTAAGTTGAGTGCATTTTGATGTTACATAAAATCATGACTTTCAGTGCCACGGCATTTTACGTCAAACGTCAGCTGTCATGACATCGAATTTCGTGTATGTTGTAAGCACTGCATGTTGTCAAAATGTGACGTAAAAACAAATCTTCAGGTATGTTCCCAAAATAAACCTAACCTAAAATACCAATTATTGTTTTAATGTATAAAATAGTGTTTTCGGAAATATTATAATGCAAAGCTAGATGCTTATTGTACCAACATCTTCAATCCGTTAAGCATATTTTAAATAGTCAAAATAAATAAAGCCTATAAAGAATAAATTAGGCATACTACTGAAGAACAATAGCCTAACCTAAAAAATATAAATACAAATTCAAATCGGTGTAAAAATCATTATACAAATATACAGGGTGGTACATATGTATGGGAACACCTCAATAAATTGGAAACTGTTATAGATGTAATACTGTAACTTTCAGGATAAGTTATTGGTGAAATACTCTACTTTTTGACAGACAACTGAATTTCAACCCCTTCTCAGGCCAAGGGTTTGTAACTCAAATAGTTTAAATTGGAACACCCATTGTGTGATACATCATCTTGCAGGTCTCTTTGAAACGAGAAAAACGGCATAAATAAAATTTTTTTACGATACTTGTATCCAAAATGGCGGCTGATTGAAATTTTGGGTTTTAAAGAAATAATTGGTATACATGTTTGATCAAAATTTTATTGAACAATGTAACGTTTACCCTAATTTGCCCGATATTTTTCTTCTTTACCTACACCTATACTTTGGGGTTACATACACTTTTCCCTGCAGGCGCTTGTAGTACTCCGTCTACTCACCACCGGCAGTACCGACTGGACACGCAGTGTTTCACGAGATTGCCGTGGCCTATTTTAGCCATTTTTATTTTCATTCTGTTAGACGAACGACACGCCGCTAGGTCATGTCTTGCTTTGTGCTTCGTAACATGTAGTACTTTTCTTTTCTTCTACAATATGCCTTAATTAGCCGTACACCAGGTAAAATAACTAAATTTTATTTAATATGTAGCATGTAGTCTAGCGAATATCTGAATTTTTCCATAATGTCAAATGTTATTAATATTAGTTACGGTTTGTTACGTGTAACCATTGTATTTTGCTAAAGGCAATTTGTAATTTAATTAACCCCATAAAATTTTGATATTTTGTAAAGCCTACAACTATCCTAAATAGCCTGAACAGTGTTTTTAATAATTAGCCTGGAAAATAGACAATTTAAACTAAAGTGAATACATGTATAATTAACTACAAGTTATAAATTGTGCTCTAACGAGTTCCTGTACCAAGTATAATTCAGCCAGTCAATTAAAAGCAGTATATTTCTTTTAGTTTGCCAGAGCCAAAATGTTACTCTGTACCAATTAACTTTTGACTTAATTACTATTGAAACTTATCTATACTAATATTATAAAGAGGTAAAGTTTGTTTGTTTGTTTGTTTGTTTGTTTGTATGTAGGGGGTAATCTCTTGCTCTACTGAACCGATTGAAAAAATAGTTTTACTAATAAAAAGCTACACTATCCCTGAGTAACATAGGCTATAATTAATTTCGGTAAAAACCTTTTTTTATTTCAATATATTTGTAAATATAGTCGGAAAAAATCTTAGGTTAGGTTTAGAATGATAAATCAACACATGTATTTACATTTAATACCATAGCAACCAATTGAATAAAATAGCAGATAACATAGCTGCTTTAATATTTACATTAACAGCTGATTTCAAAATTTGAAGCAATAATTTTTGTATTTCCACCTTTTAGGTTAGGGTTTTAAAGTGTAAACCTGAGCCTTGCTGGTTCTTTTAACCATTATTAACTGCTGTTATAAAATATAAGACATAATTTGGTTTGAACATTTAACAATATTTACCATCTTAGTTTTGAGGTTATTTTTAATACTACACCTTTATTATAAATAAAACATAACATATGTTTTTAGAAGGTACCATTGGGGGTTGGCGTGCGGAGCACGCAGGGGTCTCCCCTAGTAATTTATAAAGTCATTTCAGATCAAATTGACACGTTAAGACAGATTACAACAGGACCAATTACAGCATGGCTGCTGTAAACGTGCTGTAATTTTATTCTAACATAATATTTTACTTTTGGCTATTTAAAACAACTAATGCCTATATTATGTTCTGGTCCTTTAGAGAAATCTGGTTTAAGTTCCTGGTTTAAGTTCAACTTCTAATGAACATGCAGCCATAATTAAATGTGACTTCACCTTCGCTGCCACCGTTTGGTTCTACGCTGTTTCATAGAAAAAGTGCGATCGTTTAATTAACAACTTATTTTAAAAATAAAAAAACGAAAATGCTATTTTAATCAGTATGAACTTATAATAAGCTAGCAAAACATAGTGACTTTTCCAAAATATAAAAAGGCTATTAAATATTTTAAATAGCCTATACTATGTAATTAAAATAGTATGTTTCTGTAATATATATATATGTTATTTATTAAATAATAAGGGCGGTGAGGTACCTATTTTGACACCACGGACCCCAAGGGTCAGAAATCAAAATTTTACTTTTTTTATAATTATAATGACGTTATAATTTCAGTAATACTTTAAGTACTAAATTTTATATTATTTTATTTTGTTTATACCTTTTGGAATTGCAGTTTTTTTTATTACATACAATGCGCATATATATTTTTTTAATAAACGTTGGCCAACTTACAATATACCAATTTATTTTGTAAGTACTTTTGTATGAAATAGAGTTTAAGACTATATGTACCATAAACAAATTTTCTTTGTTGTTTTTTTTTTTTTTAACTAAGTCTTTAATTAAATAATATAATTAAATACAGGGTGGGTTTTTCTTTGATTTTTCTTGTAAGGGAGGGAATTAAATAAAACATCTGTTAACATATTTTTGGGGCGTATATCACTCATCTTTTATTATAATTAAGGGCATATCATTTTTTTTAAATAAACTAAAGTTATTGTTATAAATGTGTACATTAATTGTATTTATCCAATAACCTGTCAAGGAACATTTCAGATATCTAGACTTCGCTATAAGGTAAGACTTGTATCTGGTGTATTTTCCTTTTATAAACTTTCTGTATGTGCCATCCATATTTCAAGCCCAGTACTCATTCCACATAGTTTTTACTTTTGGATGGTAACAACAAATACCAAAATACATTGAAAAAACTCTGTTATTTATTTAGTAATTTGTTTATTAGATATTAATTGCAAATTTAAGAGAATAAATTGTTCTTACAGCATTTTTGATTTGAAATGTATTGAAACTGACACGTAACAATTCATGAAATTTAGAAAATGCTATTAAAGTGACCTATTAATAATAAAATTAAAAGTTACAATTATTGAAATAAAATAAATAATAAAATTATTTTGATAACAAAAAAAAGAAAAGTTCTTACCCGTTCAGATTTTTAGAAATTGAAAGAAGAATTGAATGGAATTATCTTGTTTAATATGTTTATTATTTTTCATAAAATGAACACTTCCATTAATTATCTATATTACAAACGTTTTCTAAATTCATTATAAACTATTACTATAGTACACAATCAGTGGTCAGTATAGTGTGTACGTGACTGTACTGATACCAAATCAATGTCTTCAATGTTAACATTAAGGTAGGTAAATGTATTTGTGTGTAGTAGCAACAACAGGCGGTGGTTGTTAAGACACCTTTATGTGGAAGTTTTACGAGTCACATCTTTTTATAAACAAGTTAATGTGTCACATGTGTCATCTCTAGAGACACTAACGTGCACTCACCGTCGATTGTCTCACCACCTAATGCAACCCGTGATGAGCTATTACAAAATAATTCCGGTAATCTTCTACCGCCTAACAACACAGTAGCAATCATAAAATTGCGTTTACAACCACTTCAGCTTTTATATTTTTACGACGTATTCCCCAACCATTATAAAGTCGTGGCAAAATTTATTTGCCACTAGCTGTCATACCCGGGGCAGCCCGTGTTTAACGAACCATCCCTAAAGCTTTGAAGGAAATCATTAATTAGCATAATGTAATTAAGTCGGCTAATCCAACTTATTTCGGGTATATCATACATTAAATACCTATTGCAATTTCGGTCGTCGACCACCTTCAGGGTAATATAAAAAATTATAAAAATGTACACACAGCGCAAAGACAAATTTCACTGTGCGGAGATCGTAAATTGTTAAGTCACAGTCGCGATCTGAGGATGTACACGTCTGACCGGTCGTCTGATACTGGGTTTTAAATATGTCCCTTTTCCTCATCTCCAGCCAGAGTTAGCGGACTATGCCCTTTAATTTAATTATCGTATAGTAAGTTTGACTGAAAAGCAAGTTGGCCGTTTATTAGATACGTGGAATCGTATTTTGTAGCCTTGAATTGCATCCCTTTTTGCATACGTTCAAAATTTCCATGTTATTGTTGCAAGTGTAATAAGTATGACTATTGTTTATTAGGTGTTGTGCATAACTGGAAGGGTTTTTGTTCAGTTTTTAGTTGGTAAGTGTTCTTTAAATCTTACGTGGAACAAACGTCCTGCTTGGCCTGTGTAATAGCTCAAGCAATCGCTACATCCATATCTATATCTATACTATAATATTATAAAGAGGTAAAGTTCCTTTTTTTGTTTGTTTGTATGTAGGGGGTAATCTCTGGCCCTACTGAACCGATTGAAAAAATAGTTTTACTAATAAAAAGCTACACTGTCCCTGAGTAACATAGGCTGTAGTTCATTTCGATAAAACACTTTTTTTATTTCAATATTTGTAAATTTAGTCGGAAAAAATTCTTAGGTTAGGCTTAGACTGATGAACCAACACATGTATTTACATTTATAACCATAGCAACCAATTATTAAGATTTAAGAGTAAAAGTGATTTTCTTGAAGAATACAAAGTAACTCGAAAGTTCTGTCAAGGTTCTGATTTGATCGAGCTCGTAATACCACAAAACAGGGACTCTGGTAGCTTTTGCGTGAACTGGAGTTGTTTTAGCTTCAGCTACTGCAAAAAAGTCTTTTTAACAAGGTTAAAACTTTATAGATCGATTGCCAGTTACCTTCAAAGTCGGTTTTTTCTTTATGTAAGACTTCATGTTGTCGATCAACTTCTTGAGCTCTGCGATAGTGGTTTGCTTTCCTGTGTTTCTTATAATATATTCTCCCAAAACTCGTTACCATGGTTTTTTTTTAAAGCAATCACTGCACCGAGCCTTGATTTATCGAGGATTGCGGGATGGTCTTTCAGAAGTGAAGCTAAGACAGGCCTAATCTTAAACGAGTCTGCTGTAACCTCATCTACGACGACAAACCTTTCTCTTTCTTCAGACATGTTGTGAATACTTACTGTGTCAAATCGAGTCGAGTGAATAGAGAGGCGGCAGTAGGTACAAGAGAAGCGAGCAAGTAGAGCGTGTTGAACATGCATCACGGCGCGCTCCTTCCTAACCTCGAGTAAACCCTTGCGAGTAAAGTTGTCTATTATACAGGAGCGTAGAAGGGTACGACTGCTATAGTAATTCTCAAAACCAAATGGCAAACATAACGTTGCGTTTACGATCACTTCAGCCCGTATAATTTTACGACATATTCCCCAGCCTGTATATAGTCACGACAAGTTTATTTAATACTTCCAACGTTAGGCCTACCTAAATACCGAACTGAAAGGAGAATAGCACAGGCAAAATAAGATTTGTATTGGAATTAATACACTTAGTTGAGATACTTTGCCCATAGGTTCTTTTTATCATAAACATTATAGAAAGTCTCCCAATTCCCCCCCCCCCCCCGGAAAGGGGCGGGAGGTGGAAGGGTACAAAAATGTCCAAGCATAAAATCTATAACTTGAATAAAACTATTAATTCTTATTAGGCCCATAGCTATAAAATAGCAGCCTATGGTACGCATAAGGTAAATAGCTATTCGGCGTCTTCGAGAATAGACCAATATCCCAATAGTTTGTTGAAACCCTAAAACATATGCATTTCATTTTGTAAATTCTCTCAACTCACGTCAACGGTTCAGCTGCGTGATAGAATTATTTAAAACTAGGGGAATCCCCGTTGGGATCTTCTATACACATAATCATGTTATGTTTTCTTTATAATAAAGGTAGGATTAAAATAACCCCAAAGTTAGGATGGTAAATAATGTTAAATGTTCAAATCAAATTATTTCGTATATTTTATAACATCAATTATATAAAGGTTAATAGAACCAGCAACGCTCAGGTCTACACTTTAATAAAAACCTAACCTAAAAGTTAGAAATACAAATAGTTGCTTCAAAGTGTTTAATCAGGTGTTAATGGAAATGTTACAGCAAACAGTTGTTTTATCTGTTATTTTATTCAATTGGTTGCTTTCGTTATTCATCAGTCTAGTCCTAACCTAAGATTTTTTCCGACTAAATTTATTGAAATAAAAAATGTTTTTATCAAAATGAATTATAGCTCATGTTACTCAGTAATATTGTAGCATTTTATTAGTAAATCGTGTTTTGTTCAATCGGTTTAGTAGTCCCAGAGATTACCACTTACATATACAAACAAACAAAACAAATTTTACCTCTTTATAATGTGAGTAGGCTATAGATTGAATTTGAAATGTGTTCACTATTTAATAAATTACTTAATTGATATTCACCTAATTTGTTTAAACACTGAATCAAGAATTCATAATCACTTAAAATAAAGCGAGCTTTCTCTTGGGATATTTATTTACATAAAATATACTTTTGTATCCAATTTTACTTTAAAATTATATCCTTTCTTCGGTTATATGGATTTCTTCAAAAACCATGAAAACCCACTTTCAGCTAGAAATATATTATGTTCTCAGTTATCCTTGACTAAATTATAAAAATTAAAACACCGTAGGACTTGTCTTTGAATTGTCTACATTTTTGTTCTCAACACTTTTTCGTGAAATCTTTAGTTTTTTTTTTTAGTTATTTAACTTTTAAAATTTTGATCCACCATCTTCAAACGGATGACTGCAGCAAAAATAAAATTTTGCACATTATGAAAACCAATGTGACAAATCATTATGCTCAGTTTCATGAATTTATCTTAAAACAATTCATGAGGTAATATTTTTTCAAAATCACACATGCAGACAATTTCTGGTAGAACACACGTTATATTATGTCATTTGCTAGTTTTGACTTGCTGAACAAGGTTGGTAAATTTGGTAATGGTTGAGGGACCTGTAATCCCTGTACATCCCCCCCCCTGCTTTCTCTCTCGACTTACATAGATGCTTTGTCAGGGACCAGTTTCGTACCATAGTATTACTTCTAGTACTTGCGCAGTTTTAATTTATACTTTCCAGAAAATTAAAGGCGTTATCATAAATAAAACAATGAAAATTGAATCTAATGTAGGGGTTGAAATGGAAGTGGATTTCCCAGGTGGTCTGAAAAAAGGGTTGTTAAATTTAATACAGAAACGTAGGTTTAAAAACCACCCAAGGCGCTTAAGTTGAACGAGTTATCCCTCGACATTGGTAATTCATATTTATTTTCAACGCATGTTTTACTTTTAAATATAGATTAGATATATAACCATGTTTTAGCTTTACTGGTTACAGTTCGTACAAATTCTAACACAACCAGTTTCCATAGTTTTATACGATAAAGATCAAAAACAAGTTTTTAAAATAGAAAACAAGGTGACAAACCCAAAATAACTCAACGCAATATGGCAGCATTCTCCGTAAGGTAATCACCACAAACTTCCAACAAATTAATGGAACAATATTATTTCCATTTAATAATACTGTTACAAAATTACTCTTGACTATACAAACAGCAGACCGTGGGGAAAAGAAATAGGCACAATATAAAATGTACAAAATGTACAGTTTGTATAATAAAATGTGAAACTGAAAGGACTGAGGATGAAATATTTATTTTGTTGTGAGTTTTGTCTGGTTTGAACCAACATAAAAGCAAAACAATAACAAACCCATAGATTTGGAAATATGTTCCGCGCTAGTGACATCAAGAATGCTTCTGCTTATTGGAAACTTTTGTACTGAAAACTAAAGTACATATTATACGAGGAGCTCGTATATACAGCTGTATTATATATTGTAGCATTGCCTGTGATTTCATACGCGCAAACAGGGTTATCTACGCAACACTTCTTCTCCGTGGCAATACATTAATTATAACGCGGGGCGAGCGTTTAAAAAATGAGTTGTAGGCGAACATCGTGAGTACGAATTACAAAGTCACTTCTTTTAAATTCCTGATCAACTAAGATCACAACTTCATCTGCAATGTGTGACTTGCACCTTCCACTATGTTCTGCTATAATTTTGCCCCGATTACTTCCAGGCGCGTTTATGCAATGTTGATACATACGGTTAGTTTGGGATTTGCATACACAGCGCCGTTAGTTAGAACTGTGCGCGCGATAATTGTGAGATGGATAATTTCACCACAGCTCCCATCTACAAAGAATTAGACCGAATAATAAGAAATGAGACATTGTTTGTGAACGATCGCAGTGTGAGAAACAGTTTGGAATTGATAGATACAGTTGAGAACTGGTGCCAAACTATACTTTGGCTTCTTTTGACATTGACAATGTTTAGACCAATGTCTACGTTGTAGAAACCATTGACATTTTACATAAGCATTTGCAAGAAATTACAGACTTTCTGTTGCCGCAGTCGGTCAACATATCACATTGTTGACTGAGGTATTAAAACAGAACTCTTCCAGTTTAACCACCAATTTTACATCCAGAAAGATGGACTTGCGATGGACTAAAGTCCTCTTCCATGTATTTTCGCTAAAATTTTCTTAAATCATAAGTAGAACACACATATGTGCTCCCCAGTTAACAAATTCCATAATAGGCTCATTTTTTACCACCGTTATGTCGTTGATATTATTGTGCTGTAACACTTCTCAATAATTATTTTAATAGCCTGCACTCGAAATTACACTTCACATTAGAAACTAAAACAAGTAATAGTTTAAACCAGGGGTCTCCAAACTACGGCCCGTAGGCCAGATGCGGCCCGCGAAAGGATTTGGTCCAGCCCGCAGACACCAATAAAAAAAGTTTTGTTTTAGATTTTGAGAGCGTTAAAAGTGCAGGAGGGGAAAACCCAATGGCGTTACACTGCATTGTGCACCAACAAGCACTGTGTGGGAAAACCCTTGATGTATCAGAAATAATGGAAGTAGTGGTAAAAACTGTAAATTACATCAGATCACATTCTCTTAAACAAATTGAATTAAACGAGTTCACGTTTAGGTCGGCCCGACATTAGGCCTATTTCAGCAAACGCTCTGTTATTTGTGTTATAACGACCCAGAAATGGTGAATTTTTTAAAGTGTTTTACGTGTGTTTTTTAAATGTGTTTAAGTGTGTAATGTGGATATTGTGAGATAAGAATGATTTGACAATCACATTTGTGGTGTCGAAACCACGGCCAGACGTGTTCTGAACCAAAAACGGACTGTTTGAAGGTTAGTAAAATAATAAATATTATTAAATATAAATAGTTAAGAAAGTACAGGTAAAAAGAACTATACAATTAAAAAAAAATTACAGACAACACCTTCTACGTGATTCCTATTACGCTCTAAGTAGTTCGCGTAGCATATGCTAGGATCTCAAACATGTATATGAAAAGCGGTTGACAACATCCACAACAACAGTCTGGTAAAATTAAACCAAGAACCCAGTTGTTCGGTTGCTTACATATCCATTTAGATAGGTTTGGCCTTCCCCACACATCTGCATATATAAAAGACTATGGGATCCCCGTTGTCCGCACCCCGGCTAAACACGCCAACAACGTTGGAACCTTCTATACACATAATCATGTTATGTTTTCTTTATAATAAAGATGTAGGATTACTAATAACCCCAAAGCTAGATGGTAATCAATGTTAAATGTTCAAATCAAATTATTTCGTATATTTTATAACAGCAGTTACAATAAAGGTTAAAAGAACCAGCAAGGCTCAGTAATAAAAACCTAAAAGTTACCAGGTAGGATTTGAGATTTCACTTGAAATTATGTCACAAAACACCACAATCTAGGGTGATTTTGGTAATTTATGATATTTTGTAGAATAAACGTTATTTTACAGTCACTAAAGGTAGATAGTTTGGTGCTGTGATGGTAAATTGAAAAAAGACAGGACAGTTGGTTACACGTACATCTCGTTACAATCGAAATATGCGGACATCTCGTTACTCTTTTAGGGCCAGCTACCAGAGTTGGGTCTGACACTAATATATAGGTACTGTATATTTATTTATATATTCCCATCACACTTTATCCAGGTTTTGGACTGACAAAATGATAATAGTTTGTACATTCATGTTGGCGTGTTTAAAGTCAGCTGTCTTTAAGCTGTGGTTATTTTTGTCTTTTGAATATTTTTTAAAGGTTTTTTTAGTTTTAGTTTACGTTGTTTTGTAAAAAGAGAATTGCAACCCTAAACAAAATATATATTTAATTACAGTTTCTAGCCACAGTATATTTTCAGTTTGTAAACATATATATAATAGATATATTAGATTATATATTATATAATAGATATAAAATAGATATACGAATTACTATATGCAATACTAGGGGAAACCCATGCGTGCTCCACACGCCAACCCCGTTGAAACCTTCTATACACATAATCATGTTATGTTTTCTTTATAATAAAGGTATAGGATTAATAATAACCCCAAAGCTAAGATGGTAAATAATGTTAAATTTTCAAATCAAATTATTTTGTATATTTTATAAGAGCATTTATAATAAAAGTTAAAAGAACCAACAACTTTCAGGTCTACACTTCAATAAAAACCTAACCTAAAAGTTAGAAATACAAATAGTTGCTTCAAAGTGTGAAATCAGGTGTTAATGGAAAAATTAGAGCAAACAGCTGTTTTATCTGTTATTTTATTCAATTGGTTGCTATCGTAATTCATCATTCTAGGCCTAACCTAAGAGTTTTTCCGATTAAATTTACAAATATTGAAATAATAAATGTTTTTATCAAAATGATTTATAGTCTATTCTATGTTACTCAGGGATAGTAAAGCTTTTTATTAGTAAAACTATTTTTCAATCGGTTCAGAGATTACCCCCTACATACAAACAAACAAAAAACAAACAAACAAATTTTACCTCTTACTATAGAAGAAGTCCTGACTGACTGATTCATAATCAACTTACAGCAAAAACTATAATAGAAAGAGTTTTGAAATTGTAGGCTTCCTTCTTACCACTAAGAAAGTATTAACAAAATATTAATATTAAGGATTGAAAAAGGTCAAAACCGGGGTTCACTCCCAGCTCTATAACAGATAAAACAGCTGATTTGAATTAAAAGCTTAGCAACACAATTCTAGGTGTGACCTGTTCTGAACTAACACACATTTGTCGAATGCATTTATATTTGTTACCATAACGTGACCAACTTAGATAATTTAGAATCAGGTAATTATTTGTCATAACGAACAGCTTTTTTAGGTTAGCTTAGTAAAATAAAAACAAACACAGTTACAAACAAAGACTTACTGTGTTATAATTCAAACATCTGATGTTACAAATAAAACAGCTCATTTGGATCATGAGCTTAACAAAATTTTAGGTTAGGCCTAACGACTGAACCATCACAGTTTCTTGAAATCGTTAGATTTATTACCATAGCAACCAAATTGGCAATTTAAAATCAGGTAATTTTTCTTCACAACAAACAGGTTTTTTTTAGGTTAGGTAATAACAAACATAAACAGAGAAAAAGGCTTACTATATCATAATTCAAACACCTATCACTAAAATTTGGCAACTTTATTCTTCACTAGGACTATTTAACCAGTTTGAAATACTACTTTCCCGTTTCACATTTTATAACTTAAAAATTGCCTTTGTTTTATATAAAAATCTCTGTACAGAGAAATTTCCGTGAAAATATCGTAGTACAATTTCCTGTTTGCATTTGCTTCACCGCGGGGGTTCATGAGCGAAGCGAGTATATTGCGGAACCCACCACTAGTTTCATATAAACGCTTGTTACGGTGGTAAAAAAAACTTTCGTGGTAACTAAGGTTACCAATGTACATTTTTATCTACATTTAACTAACTTTGACTGTAACTAGTAAAGAAACTCGACAATAGCTTTAAATAAACGCCTCACTGATGCCCAATATTCATTTCGAAAGATTCCCTGTGTTGACTGCAATAGTTTTTATTGCGCAAGTTCGTTGAAAACGTCAATGAAAATAATTTGCAAGGTGCGTAAGGCTAGGCCCAAACGACCGAAAATATTGTTTCACAGTAAAGGTTTTCTTTCAGGTTAATATCATTTTAACCTCAACACTGCTTGGTTCAAAATCAACATTGACAACAATAACCAAAGTAGTCACCTGGCATCGACACATATCATATGGTAGTACGTTTTAGTGTCGTTTGTTTTGGACCACACTGTACATAAGCCAAAAAAGGAGACCTTATAAAGGCATAATAGCCCAGACAGCAGGGAGTTAAAAATGAAGATACCTGGAAAAAATGCCGGAGAGATGAAACTTGGTAATACAGTACATTTTGGCATCCTGAAAAACATACTAAGTTTGTGACCCACACCACTTTGAGCTTACGCCGCCATGTTGGAAAATGGTGGCCAAATTTCGTTTACACTCACAGCTGCCCAAGCAGTATTGCCTTTTGATTTGAGTAGAGCCTCTTCACGAATATGGGGATTGTTGGTGTTGTAATAATTATAATTATTGATTTATTTGGTTTTTTGCCTTACTGGTCTGGATATATTTACATAAATACCTTAATTCCTTGTACTGCTCGTAGTCCTGTTTTGATCACACTTTATTTAAAAATAGGCGAAACGTACGTCACCGAATTACAAGGAATTAAGGTATTTATGCAATTATAATTATTATGCCTATTCACTACACCATTACGGTAGAAAGTGAACTCGTCTGAGAAAACAATTCGAGCATGCCAATCAGGATCTAACTCATGATACTCAATAATACGGGGACTAAATTCCACTTTTCTGTTCCGGATCATCCTCAAGTAAATTAGAGGACTTTTGAAAAAAAAATGTGGTACCAACTTAAGAAAGTTATTTTTGGAGAGAGAAATAATAAATATTGAATTATTCTAAAATTATGTTTCTGCGAGTGTTGTACTGCTAAAATTTTCACAGAACATTTTAAAAGCCTTTATTGTGGGGTACGTAAAATTTCAAAAAGATAGATGCATTAATGGGCAATAACTTCACCTCACGGGTGGTGTGGAAGCTAGCACCGTTTTCCAAGATGGCGGCGTAAGCTCAAAGTGGTGGGGTCGCAAACTTAGTATATTTTTCAGGTTGGCAAAATGTACTACTATATTACCAAGTTTCATCTCTCTTGCATTTTGTTCCAGGTAAAAGTACATGTTGCCTGGGCTATATAGACTGTACAGTAAAAAACGTAAATAACGAAATCAATTGTTAAATAAATGACCAACTCGACGCAAAAAGCGTTCAACATGGCACTGGTAAATCCAAGCAGAGTGCGTGTAGACAACCGACTGTCAGTTGACGAACGTACTATTAGATGTGTTGTTTGTCCTATCAAACTCCCTCAGGTAGGTGTGGTATCGATTTCTGATGATGGGATAGAAGTTTCGAAAAGCGTTAAAGATTAAAAAAAAAAAAAGAAAAAGAAAACAGTAGGACAATAACGTAGTATAAATTAAAGAACACTTTATTAGCCCCTAATAGACCAAATATAGTATATTTCATCATCACTAGGACCGAAAGTGACGCTTTTCGATACGAGCTCAAGTTTAACGACCAAGGCGAAGCCGAGGTCGGAAAATGAGCGAGATCGAAAAGCCACTTTTGGCCCGTGTGATGTTCGATTCTTTCCATCGCACTGTAACTAATTATATTAATAATAAATTTAATATTTATTTTTTCAAAGTAACCTATCTTTTCTCAGTAACATTCCTGAAGTACAATGACAACATAGTCCGTTTACAGCACTAACTAAATTATTGAGATCAGCTGATTTTAATATCAATAGCGATACAAATAAGAACCTTCCTTTTGCTAAGAATGTATAGGCATTGATTTTTAAGGAAAAGTTTATCTTGTCTTCGCTGTTTTATTCTGTCTTTATGTTATCGCTTTCAACCGAGAATAGCCGCAAACGTTACATGGCAACAATGCATTGTTTAACTTCACTAAATGAATTGGAACAGCTGATATCAAATCATCGAGTAATATTAATAGACAAAATACATTACTACCGATACTGGTACATGAATAAACGTACTGATGTACTTTTTAAAATAATAAGTTAAAAGTTTATCTATGTAATGCTTGTAAATAGTATCAATATGTAGTTTTATTGTTACTCGCGTTTCTTTCTTTCTTAAAATCATTATTATATCAATCTAATAAATTAATAAGATGACATTTCAAATCATAATTATTATTGATAGCGCTACTGGTGTTATAATTTAGAACTAATTTAGAGATAGGCAAAAATCTCCAGCTGATTTGCCGATCTAGACCGAGAAAGCACTATTTTCAATATTCAAAGCTGATATTGAAAGTGACTATTTTAGATACAGTGTGATGAAAAATATATTTACTAGTAGGTAAAGTGGATGTTTAAGGTGCGAGATCGTGGTTTTATCTCGCACATAAAAAAGCCATCAAGCACCAAAAAGCACTTTAGGTACAAGATATGAACGGTACTTTAAATCATGCTGCTCTAGAATCACACTAACACTTAATTAAATTGCATTGTACATTTTTATACAGATTTTAAATGATATTTAACCGATGCGTCACAGTGCTGCTATCAGTTGAGAAGCAGCTGAACCTTTTGAGTTTTTGTTACTTTAAAGTAGCGCAATGCACTGTTTACTTACAATACTTAGAATACAGTTACAATATTTTAATCAAAGTGTTAATTCTGTATAAATCGTAAAAGAGGGTGTTTTGGAACGAAGTTCCTTAACGCGGGTCGCGGTAGAAGTTAACAAATTAAAAAATATAACGCGTAACGAAAAAAAGTGTTATTAATTGGTTGCTATAGCTTAACAAATATAAAATAAGAGTAACGAAAAACCGTTACAAATTAGTTGCTATGGCAATGCATGTAAATACATTCAAGAAACGTGTGTTTTGGTTCATCAATTTAAATTAAGAGAGATCGGTTCCGTCCGGCGTAGTTCAGATATTATCGTCAAGCGCTGAAATACATTCAATAAACATAAAATGTAGGTTCATCAGTCTAGGCCTAACCTAAAATTATTGTGTGTATATTTAATTTATTTTACCTGTCTTAACGGCAACATATACAATAACTTTAGGTTAGGCCTAGACTGATGAAAGAACATTTTATGTTTATTGGTTGTATTTACAATGAATGGACATTTAGCTGTGTTTAGCCTCTTAGCTTTGATGTTATAATTAATTCTATACCTTTATTATAATATCATTAAACGTATGGAAACAGTAAATGTTTGTATAAAAACAATTTAATAATAAACGGCAATTGAAAGATTAAAATAATGTGTGTATATTGCCGTTAAGTCTGGTAAAAGAATTAATTGAAGAAAAGGCGTGATGATTTACTCTGTAAAACAATTTGAAATTGCAAGACATTTTCTATTAGAAAACACAATTAAAATCATCTCAATATAAATCTCTTGTACGTGATCCAGAAATGTATTAGTTGAGTTCAAATCCCTTCACAACCAATACTGCAGATAATAATAAATGTTAGTTCGTCTACGTACAAACAGTTTCGTTACCGTAAGATATTACAGCACGGATCCACTTACTTTGATGCAGACAAAAGAACCCTTGAAGCAATACAACTCTTGATATTGTCGCTATGCAGAAGGAAATACATTTACATTAAAGAGGTAAAAGTAACATGATACTATGATCTCTGTAGAGGTTTAGTGCCTCAGCTAAGTCCTTCAACGTCTTTCTGGTCTATACAAACTTTCATCCATGAGTCTTACTGATACTTCAACTACGATTGAGGTAGTTTAAAACTTTAACTACTGCCTTCAAACGCCTATGTTGCATATAAGTTTTGAGATCCAAATAAATACATTTATTTTATTAAAAAAAAGCAATACTTAAATGACACAATAAATTGTCAACACTTAATTACATTTAAAATCCCCACATGTTGTGCACGCATAAGTAATTTTTTAAATTAAGGGTGGAGTATTGATTATTATTTAATACTACAGTAGTTGAAGAAGATATAGTATGTCCAAAACGTGTCAGCATACATAATTGTTAAGACAACTAGGGTTAGCAGAAGATTGTACTGAAATGAATTATTATACAATTCCCTTAAATTAAATAAACAAACGTCTACTCACAAATTAAACTATGTAGCAGTAAATTTCTATCCTTTTATTGAGGTTATCTTACAATAGTCGTTTTAAACTTACCGCGGAAACATCAGTATATTGAGACGCGACAGTAATAAGCATCTCGATGTTATATGACTGTATTCGAGGCAGTAAAACATTAATTAGATCTCTGTTTTGTTTTTCTTTGTTCATAATAATTATATACTTTTAGGATTCCTCCATTCCAAGGAATTGTAAAAATAAATGCGACACTAATGTATATTCATTTTCTTCAAGTAAAAGGCTCAATCTGAACTCGTTGGTTAAAAAGATTGCCTGGATTACTATTACATAAATCTAAAGCAAAATTAGCGATACCCTTGAATAAACAAACACAGTGTGACGAACAAAATTATTTGTCGTTTGTTTTTCGACGGATTTGCGTGTTTGTTGTAGATAATACCACAGAACGCTCAAGTAATGCCGCTCGTTCTATTCAATTTAAAGTTAGTAATAAAGGAACAAATAAAATTCTAAAGAGAAAAATTATTATTATCACTTTTCAAATTGAAAACCATTGACAGCACCGCACAAAAACACTTGCGCGATCATTGCAAAATATTTTCCTACTGGACAATTTACAGGCATCTCTTTTAAAAGCGAGTGTCCGTACGTGAGTAACAAAAAAAGAATAGCGCATGCACACGATCTAAAAAAATAACTGTAATTTTAAAGACTTAAATGTTAAGTTATTGAGCAGCTGCCAACAATAAACCTCACTTTAGACATAAAGCACCTGATTCAGCTAATCATCTGTTATACTTTACATAACCTAACCTAGATTATACTTTGGGTGTATGTTTACAACTTCAATGAACACAAACTTCTTATAATGTCTGGATGCTGGTTGTTTTTGTATATGTATATAAATAAATCTATATAAATTTTTAAATGTTCGTTTGTTCAAATTCTCAAATATCCGAAAGTTCTTCGCCGATTATTTTGAAATGTTTACTCATTCAATTCGAATAAAAGCAGGTTTTTATATACTTTTTTAAACAGCAGCATCTATTGAACATATAAACGACAAAAAGTATACTAAATATTTAACAAAAATGTGAGCTCCATTAAATGTTTATTGACTAATAATAGTAACAGTAATCAGCTGTTTGCTATAATATTTTCATTAACACCTGATTTCAAACAATTATTTGAATTTCTAAATTTTAAGGTTAGGTTTTTTAAAGAGCGCCATCTATTAGACGTAAAAACAACACGAACTATACTAAATATTGTATGGAAATGGGAGCGCCATAATAAATAATTAATAAATATGTTTAGTGTTGGTATAGCAATCAGCTGTTTGATCGAATATTTCCATTAACAGCTGATTTCAAAATTTGAAACAATTATTTCTGTTTCTAACTTTTAGGTTGAGTTTTGTTTAAGGGTAGACCTGAAGATTGCTGATTTTTTAAATCTTTATTGTAACTGATGGTATAAAATATACGAAATAATTTGATTTGGACATTTACATTATCTACCGTCTTAGCTTTGAGATTATTACTAATCCTAACCTTTATTGTAAAGCAAACATAACATCTGTGTATAGAAGGGTCCAACGAGGTTGGCGTGCGGAACACTCGGGGGTCTCCTAGTAAGTTATAAAACTAATATAGGCTGTAATATGCTATGTGGTCAGCTTTGAGGTTAGAAATCGTTTAAAATGTATGCATTTTGACAATACTTTCTGTTCACTTCAATCTTGACAGCCTAAAAAACATCTTAGGTCTACAAAAATACTATATTTTGAACTATCACTATCTTGGGCTACTGTTTTGAATTATTGCTATTTTAATAGAATTACACAAGTTTGAGCTTCTGTTAATTTACAAATATAGGCCTACTGTCTATGAAAAATTAAATATATTTTAAAGTGAACAATAATACAGACTTGCCTAAATATCTATTTAAAATATTTGGTAGATAATTTACCTAGCCGTGACTGTATTTTGAGTTTATGTTTACAACTCCAATCAAAACAAACTTTTTATAATTGAAGTTGAGAGACATTTTTCGGAAGTCTCATGTTAACGACTGCTGCAACGGGTGCATTCTTCGGAATCTCCCTAAAAGAGTAAACATACAACTAGTACGAATAAAAAGGAAATACTCATAGTCGAACAATAGTGGTGGCCGGTCAATACAACTCAAAGTAAATTAATTTTACAGCCACCAGTAATGATGTGCAAAATGTCGTATTTCCATCTGTTTTTGTTAAAATTATATATTTCATCACTAGTAGCTAAAGTGGATGTTTATGGTACGAGATCGTGGTTTTATAAAAAAAAAAAACGATCAAGCACCAAAAAGCACTTTTGGTACAAGTTTTGAACGATACTTTTTATCATAATGCACTAGAATCACACGTACACTTAATTAAATTACATGTTAATTTTTCTACAGATGTTAAACGCGATTTAACCGATGCCCGACAGTGCTGCTATCAGTTGGCAAAAAGCTGAACCTTTTGAGTTGTATTAACTTTAAAGTACCGCAATGCAATGTTTATTATTGTTGTTTATTATGTGTTGATTATTGAAACAGCTGACGTTTTGAGCAAGTAGTAAATGCCTCCAATAAAGAGTCAATTCACGAAGGTAACACGTGAATTAAAAACATCAGTTTATAATGCAATATGATGAAAAAAACGTTATTAATCCGGTTCCAAACTTAATTAACACCCTGTAAAGAGACGAGTAAAACAAAGTATATTCATTACTTAACAGATTAGGTTTCTAGTTATAGTATAATGTTCGCTTCACAAAAACAATTATAAGAACTTATTGCATATTATACTTGCATTACTAGACAATCCACAGTAAGAGATGAACTCACCTAAAACAAAAAACAAATAACTCATAAACACATTATATTGTACACCGACGAAGTTTCATTAATGTGTGCGACTATTTAACTTAAAAACATTTATCAATAGATTAACTATAATACTTTACAGATTTAACATTTAAATCAAATTAACTGTGGTATAAAGATAAACATAATTCGATCACGCAGCTGAACCGCTAATGTAAGTTGAGCGAATTTAAAAAGTTCTACAAAATATTAAAAATTCCCTCCTTTAATGGTAGCGGTAAAAAAGATTCATCTGTATCTGATATTGTTTCTGAAATATACAGGGTGTCAATTAAGTCTGGGTACGGTTTAATATTTCGCATATAAGGAAAATTTGAAGGTATATGTGATTGAGGAACCTACCCTATGTAAAAATACTATTTTATTACGATATCAGAAAAAAATTCTGCCATCTTGGATCCGCCATTTTGAAAGTAACTTTGTTTTTTTTTAAAAATAGGAAGGTAGTCATTTGATACATCATTTCGATGTAGAATTTCAAGAAAAAACCAACGGTGAAATTTGCACATCCACGTTTTCAACCGATTAAAAATGGCGGCCAAAAAACAACGAAATCGTCCGATTTTGCCCCATTTTGATGTACTATTTTTGTTTTAATATTCATCATTATTCTTTTTGGATTCAGAATTAAATAAGCTATCAAACGATATGCCACACAACCATATTTGGTTGAACTACTCGAAATCAATTTTGAAAAAATCAAAATGGCTGTAACTCAAAAATTTGAAATACTCCAATACTCGTTCAGTCATTCTAGGTCACCTCGTACTCGTACACTTCGCTTTGCAAAGTATGATGATACCATCTATATACTGTATGTTATTATTACTTGGAGGATTACATTTGAACTTAATATATGCTCACGTTTTTATATGAATTGTTCCACTGTTCATTCAAAGTTAGTTTTAAAAAGAAAAAACTAGTTTTTCGGTACAAGTTGGTCAAAATTGGCCGATTTACATCAAATTTAGTATAAAAATAATTTAAATTTAAATACAAAACGTAATATGATAATGGTTTTTAATAATTTTTGACAATAAATTAACTGACTTTTTGGCATTAGGCACCTAGTACTTGTTTTCATTGAGTGCAGCCAAGCGACACTAATTAAGGTTGGCCGGGCGGAAGACGCTAACCTTTTCCTGGTTCAGAGTTTCGTTGTCCACAACTATAGCAAAGCAAGTTTTTCCGATGGGGGCGGTACAATGCTACGCGTGAGCCGGGGCAGGTGTCAGAGGTGCAAACTCTACTAATATATTTCGTACACGCAGGCAGCTATTCAGCTCCTTCGTGAGTAGACCAACTTCCCAAATAGTCGGTTGAAACCATAACGCATATAAACTTAATTTTGGAAATTCAGTCAACTCACTTCAGCACAAGTGATTATATCACAGTAACCATTTAAACTTCGAAATACAATGTATTATGATTAGAAACTATATTTATACTTTTTTATTAAATAATCTTATTATATTTGCTTTAAATTTCATAGTTTCGGGAAAACGTATTTTATATATGGTAGAAGCCGGTTGTAAAATAAATCACTAAAAGTGTTCATGAAAAAAATTTGTCTGCGAAAAAAAAAACAGCACCAGCCGGACCAGATATCTAGTCACATCCCGTCAGCTTGGAAGCGAGCCAACCACCGTTTGCTTTACTTCCGCACTCCTACCCTCAAACCACAGATATGATTAGATATCTGTTCTCCCTAGCCCTAGATTCGAACTCGGCATCTTGTGATCAGAAAGACGCCTCGTTATCCACTAGACTACGGCTTCATGAAAGAAAACTGACAAATTAACAAAACTTCAGTTACTTTACTATCGGTATAAATATTCCGTGTAAAGGAAAAGATAGTTTGTCAACACCACCTAGGAGCAAATGGGAAGTTTGCTTGGTTGTTCTTAAGTTTGAATCTGTATGAATTGTATGCGTGAGACGTTTATGATGTAGTCCCCTTAAATGCGATTTCCCGAAATTTGTGTTTGTCAAACTTGGTGCACAGTTTTCTCAGGAACTACTAGAGATAAGCTAGTGAAATTTTTACCATATATTTCTTACCTATTAATCCACACTTTAATACAGGGAAATCTTAAAATAATAATTACTTTTTGAAATAAAAAAAGGTTTATATGACAACTTTGGGCAAATAAAGTAAAAAACCGAAAAACAATATTGCTAGACAACAGAATTTTTTTTAACAAATCCTTGTGTTAAAGTGTAGTTTATAAGACTAACAATAAAGGTGCAAAAATTCAACTACCTAAGTCTAACAGTTTCTGAGAAAAGTGTGCACAAAAATGACCAATTTAACACATGTAATATAGGGCCTACCGGGTCCCCTTAAAAGAGCTCCGTTTTTTAATGAACTTTAACTTAGATTAAATTCACCAATTATTTTATAAAGCGTACCCAGTGTATTTGTCCCGCAGAAAGTTTTCTACATATAAACAAAGTTTCAGCAGTTATGAGAGATGCTAGTAAAGGCCTACAGGGAACCATAACATCGCTATAAAGTATTCCCATAAAGACACTTACAGTTTATACAGTAATGTTATAAGTTCTTTCTCAACACTTGGAGTCGTTAACAAGTGATGTGACAAAGTAGGAAAGTTTATCGCAATGTTGCCAAATAATAACCAGGCAGTGTTGCCACAACACGCACAAATCAATAACCACTCTCTCTCTCACTTTACAGCAGCTTATGCAACATATTCCGTAGCAGACGGTTTCTTACCTTCACGAGTCGAGATGATCTCACATTATGTAATAACGTGGAGATTTTGGTTCGATCAAATTCACATTGAAATGTTTGGTTACGAATTGGATTTCACTTTGAGAAAATATACACACAACTAGTGAGATACGACAAATCACGTGCAGATTAATGAGACAAAATATAACTTCAAAATATTAAGTTTAATGTGTTATACAAGTAATGTTGGCTGCATGACTTGTTTTGAGGTTAGAAATTGTTGACTTTTTTTTTTACTTCGTTCTTCAGAAGAAACTATTTCAGCCTACAAACAACAAACTATGTCTAAACTGGGTAGCCTATATTCCGTTATGGATTTCCAACATAGTATAAATGAAGCCTACAATTAAACATTTCACTCCAAGACCTGGAATAAATTTGAAAAACAAAACACACATTCTAATCACAAAACACATCATTCTTTAAATTAACGATTTTAGCATCAAATATTTAAGATACAGTAATTTATTGTTCACTTAAATTCAAAGTTTCTATTGCCAGTAGGCTTATATATTTGTAAATTAACAGAACCTCAAACTTTTACGATTCTATTAAAATAGCCCAAGATACAGTAGTTTAAAATATAGTTTTACGTTTGTAGCCTATACTAGCCTATACTTGTTTTTTTCTATACTAGTATTATAAAAAGGTTAAATTAGTTTTCTTTGTTTGTTTGTATGTAGGTGGTAATCTCTGGCACTACTGAATCGATTGAAAAAATAGTTTTACTAATAAAAAGCTACACTATCCCTGAGTAACATAGGCTCTAATTATTCATTTTGATAAAAAGATTTTTTCCCCATATTTGTAAATTTATTCGAAAAAATATCTTAGGTTAGGCCTAGATTGATGGACCAACATATTTATTTACATTTATTAGCGTAGCAACCAATTAAATAAAATAACAGATAAAACAGATGTTTGCTGCAATATTTCCATTAACAGCTGATTTCAAACTTTGAAGCAAGTATTTGTATTTCTAACTTTTAGGTTAAATTTTTATAAAAGTGTACACCTGAGCCTTGCTGGTTACTTTAACAATTATTATAACTGTTACCCGTTATACGAAATAATTTGATTTGAACATTTAACATTATTTACCATCTTAGCTTTGGGGTTATTAACAATCCTAAACCTTTATTATAAAGAAAACATAGCATGAATTTTTGTATAGAAAGATCCAACGGGGTTGGCGTGCGGAGCACGCAGAGGTTTCCCCTAGTAAGCTATAAAGAACAAAAACGATTGTAAAATTGCATACACTTTCAACGATTTCTAACCTCAAAGCCGATAATACAGCATATTAGTTTAATAATATGCAAAAGCAACCAACATTCAGACATTACAAGAAATTTATTTTGATTGATGTTGTAAACATAACTCAAAAATGTAATCTAGAGTAGGTTTTGTTAAACTACATGACCCGTGCGAATATTTTTAATTACCTGATTTAATACGTCGATTTAGTTCAGTTAATTACGTTCATTTATTTACATTGATTTATTAATAACAGACTAGCTGACCCGTACGAATATTTCGCAAATTCGGAGTAGGCCTACATTTACCTGATTTAACACGTTGATTTAATTCAGTTAATTAAGTTTATTTATTTACATTGGTTTATAAATAACAGTTTCCCTATACAATCTTACAGTGTAAACAATCTAACTAACAGCTGTCATGCTAGTTAAACAGATGGTTAGTAGATGGCGCCTTTCATTAGGAACATACAGAGTATAATATAAAAGATTTTTAAATCAATTTTTGTTATTAAAACATGAATTTTAAGCTGTTTGTCTATTTTTCCCGTGTAGTGGTTAAGGAAAGCTTTAAAATGATGCCTCATTCATGTAATTTGATGATGTATTAAGGAAGTTATGGCGTACCGACAAAAAAATAGTCTTGAGAAATAATATATGCGATAATAACACTCGCATATGGAAATGTAAACAATCAAACTAACAGCTGTCATGTTAATTAAACAGATTGTTAATAGATGGCACGTTTTATTAGGAACTATATGAAGTATAATATAAAAGATTTGTTAATCACTTTTTGTAACGAAAACATTAATTTTAAGCTGTTTGTCTATTTTTTTTCAATATCGAGAAACATAAGCTTTAAAATGATGCTCGAATCATTAATTTTGATAAAGAATTAAGGGAGATATCGCTTAGCGACAAAAAATACCTTTGAGAAATGACATTTAAGGCAGAGCGAAATCAGCTGTTATATGTCTGAAGGGGATTTATTATTGACAGGTGTTCAATAACGTTATACGCGTCTTTAAAATGGTAGTTATTTTACGCGACATTGCACATGCTCTATACTATTTTGTTACTAACGTACGTGCACTCGCTTTTATAAGAGATGCCTATAAATTGTCCAGTACGAAAATATTTCGCAATGATATCGCAAGCCTTTTACTGTGGTGCTGTCACTGGTTTTCAATTTGAATAGTGATAATAATTTTGTTTCTCTTTAGAATTTTATTGGTTCCTTTGTTACTAACTTTAAATTGATTAATACACACGCAGATCCGTCGAAAAACAAGCGACAAGTAATTTCGTTCGTCACATTGTGTTTATTCCAGGGGGTTCGCTTAATACTACTTTAGATTTATGTAATCGTAATCCAGGCAATCTTTTTAACCAACGAGTTCAGATTGAGCCTTTTACTTGAAGGAAAATGAGTATACATTAGTGTCGTCTTTATTTTTACAATTCCTTGGAGTGAAGGAATCCTGAAAGTATATAATTATTATAAACAAAACAGAGATCTGATTAATGTTTTACTGCCTCGAATACAGTCATATAACATGGCGATACTTATTGCTGTCGCGTCACAATAGACTGATGTTTCCGCGGTAAGTTTAAAACGGCTATTGTAAGATAACCCCAATAAAAGGGTAGACATTTACTGCGACATAGTTTAATTTGTGAGTAGACGTTTGTTTATTTGATTTAAGGGAATTGTATAATAATTCAGTTCAGTACAATCTTCTGCCAACTCTAGTTGTCTTAACAACCCCCCCCCCCCTCTAGTGCCCATGTCCCTAGTAGTTGACACGTTTCGGACATACTCCATCTTCTACAACTACTGTAATATTACATAAGAACCAATACTCTACACTTATTTTTCAAAATTACACCCTCATTAGGTTATCATAATGCGCCAAAAGAAGTACAACTTCAAAAATCGATAAACTCTATTATACGGAAATTTATTGAACTATCTAAACACAAACCATTGTCTGCCAATCATTGCATCACAAAAAAAATCATCCAATAAGGCCTGTAATACAAAACAAAGGGTACTACAATAGTTCTAGAAGATGGAGTATGTCCGAAACGTGTCAGCAAACATAATTGTTAAGACAACTAGGAACGCGTTAACAAATATAATTGTTAAGCCCCGTATTGGCAGAATGTTATAGGCCTACTCAACTCATAGCTTTTATAATTGTTATAATAGATAAATTACATATTATGCTGTTGTCGTAAGTTTTTTTTTCGTCAATAAAAGTGAAACCTTCTATAGGCGCACCGCGTCCACAAAATTTTGTGGGCGTTGAATCGGATTTTACCGTCACGCTCTATTCTATCACGCATTTTCCATCACGCTCTATTCCGTCACGCTTTACTATAATATATAGTACACATGTGTATATAGCACATTATATAGTTTACTTGTTGCGGGCGTTGAATCGGATTTTACCGTCACGCTCTATTCTATCACGCATTTTCCATCACGCTCTATTCCGTCACGCTTTACTATAATATATAGTACACATGTGTATATAGCACATTATATAGTTTACTTGTTGCGGGCGTTGAATCGGATTTTACCGTCACGCATGTTCCGTCACGCTCTATTCCGTCACGCTCTACTATATATAGTACACATGTGAATATAGCAGAGTATATATTTACTTGGTAATACATCTGAAATGTACATTGTGCTTCCTCATTTCATAAATTGTTTTAAAATAGTTTATTTGGTAATACCTCTGAAACGGACATTGGGCTTCCTCATTTCGCAAGTTGTTTTAAAATAGTTTACTTGTTAATACCTCTGAAATGGGCATTATACTTCCTCATTTTATAAGTTGTGTTATGTTTATCTTGTCAAATTTAAAATTGAAATCTAAAAAATTTTAAATAACATAAACAAGATTGTTTATATTCATGACAGTTTTCACTTCTGTCGGCACTTCCACGACTGCTTTATTTTTATAAAGTTTTACTTATCCAAGTGTTGCATTAAAGGATCGACCCTAATATTGATTAAGTTTTAGAAACGGAAATCTAAAAAAATAAAAACCCTGATAAGTAAAGACTCATATCAATGAAAATGTTAGCCCTTGCTTACCGTTGATGAACGAAATAAAATATTTTCCATAATCACGGGAAAATTTAACCAACCAAGACACGGCAAACCTGTATTACAATCGCATTCATCATTTTGTCACCTAAAGCCATAACTCCTGACACTACGCTATATCTACAACTGCATAATGTACTAACCATCGCCCACGGCTTAGCACACTCAATCAAATATCGGAACATTGTAAATCTAGTCACAATGTAGTGTTTAATTTATCGCTTGTATAAATTACTATTATCCTTCCTGGTTTTATACTTAATCTAGCTTGTTTGCAGAATCTTTAACGTTTAACCGGGGAAAGTAATATTTAAATCGGTTTAATATTATAGAATTTTCATAGGAAAGATGAGCTAATGCATTGACTTTACATATAATATATAAACATATTACCCGCAAACATAATCCTTATACTGTAATCGTAACTAAAATAATATCAAACCATCTGTATACAATTAAATACAGTCATGACTGGGTTACAAACTTTGTCAAAAGTGGCAACATCTTTTGAAAAGAGAGTCAGCGGTGTAAATAAACTTGTGAATCCTTATATATTTTTTGTAAATTTTTTTTGTCGCCAAGCGATATCTCCCTTAACTCTTCATCAAAATTAATTATTCAAATTTCATTTTAAAGCTTATGTTCCCTGCTATTGACGAAAAATAGACAAACAGCTTAAAATTCATGTTTTCGTTGCAAAAATTGATTTAAAAAAATTGTATATTATACTTTATAATATGGTTCCTAATGAAAGGCGCCATCTATTATCAATCTGTTGAACTAGCACGACAGCTGTTAGTTAGATTGTTTATAATCTAAGGATTTTATGTGGAAACTGTTAATATTTATAAACTAACGTAAATAAATAAACGTAATTTACTGAATTAAATCAATTCGCAGGGGTCAGCTAGTTATACTTAATTTATTTTGCTCTTCGGCATACAGGATCAAATTACCCCAAACAAAATGTTCAACCAATCAGTAAACTATTTCACCGGGTCTAAATTACAAAAAAAATCAATGGAAGGTTTTCTTAGACAAATTAAGCAATATAAAAAACACAAAGACTATCAAAGGCAGATGATTACACGCTCCAGTTGTGGGAAAGCTCTAATCAGTGTTGGTTGTTGGCTAATCATATTGCTGATAATTGTAGGATGTCGGTGCAATCGTCTGCTAATAAACCGAACTGGAGCGAAGTAATGTTTTACGGATCTCGAAAGGATTTACAATAGTTAACTATAATTGAGACGTTTTAGTTAGCGAAAGATCTTATCAATTTCTTTTCCTTCGTAAATAATGGTGGTAAAATTGGCAACAACTCCTGCGTAACAATTAAATAATCTGTAAATAGAAAAGAAGAAATCCTGACTGACTGATTCATAATCAAAACTATGGGCACCTTCAAACTATTAGAAGTGCACTGAGAAAGGATTTTGAAAAATATTGTTTTTAAAGGCAGAAAATGGTCACAATACGGTGAAAATGGTTAGCTCACACTCAGCCCTATAACAGCTAATTTGAATCAAAAGTTTAGCAAAACAATTCTAGATGTGGAAAATACTGAACCAACACGCGTTTCTTGAAAGTGTAAAGATTTTGATTACCATAGTGACCAAATTGGTAAGTTTAGAATCAGGTAATTATTCTTCACAACCAACCGATTTTTAGGTTAGATTTTAGCTGACATAAGCAAAGAAAACGGATTACTATATCATAATTCAAACACTAGGCTATCAATATTAAAACTACGCTAACTTTATTATTACTAGGCCTAATTGATCAGTTTGAAATATTATTCTACCGAATCGCATTCTGGTCATATTTTATTGAAAATTTCCTCTCTTATGTATAAAAATATAAAATATCTGACCTGATCAACTGTCATACCCATGAAAATATCAGAGGTTACAATAATCTGTTTGCATTTGCTTCACCGCGAGTTACATTGAGCGAAGCGAAAAGTGCTGTAAATTTCTTAAATTTTAGTACATCATCAAATTTTCATTGTTAACTTAAATTATTTGAAGCCAAATAATATAGATTTTTATGTACGCATGGTACCAAATTATAATATACTAAGGGAAACCCCTGCGTGCTCCGCACGCCAACCCCAAACGTAACCTTCTAAAAACATATGTTATGTTTTATTTATAATAAAGGTGTAGGATTAATAATAACCTCAAAACTAAGATGGTAAATAATGTTAAATGTTCAATTTAAATTATGTCTTATATTTTATAACAGCAGTTGTTATAATAACGGTTAAAAGAACCAGCAAGGCTCAGGTCTACTCTTTAAAATCCTAACCTAAAAGCTAGAAATACAAAAATAATTGCTTCAAATTTTGAAATTAGCTGTTAATGGAAATATTGGAGCAAATTATTATATTACTAGTGGACCGGCAATGCTTCGCTATTGCTTGATTTACCTAACCTAAAATTATATTCAGTTTTTGATCCAAATCAGTTGTTGATCAAAATCAGCTGTTGATGAAAATCAGCTGTTTTAAGCTTTTCATACGAACAGCTGTTTTTTGTGCCCCTGATAAAATCAAAAGAAATCTTTCTTCTTCTTCCTTAAGATTGACCTTCCATAAGATTAACATGGAAACTTTGAGGGCCACTGGGGCGAAGCCCTTAACATACATTGAGCTCATTTTAAGGGAAGCACAACTTCAGAGTGAGCTCTGTAAAATGACACCAAAAACATCAAAATCGGTTAAAAACTCTAGGAGGAGTTCTACTCACAAAATAACCCCTAGCAAATTAATTATGTATAGATAGATCTGTTATTTTATTCAATTGGTTGCTATGGTAATAAATGTAAATACATGTGTTGGTTTATCATTCTAGGCATAACCTAAGAATTTTTCCGATTAAATTTATAAATATTTGAATAAAAAAAGGTTTTATCGAAATGAATTATAGCCTATGTTACTCAGGGATAGTGTAGCTTTTTATTAGTAAAACTATTTTTTCAATCTGTTCAGTAGTGCCAGAGATTACCCCCTACATACAAACAAACAAACTTTACCTCTTTATAATATTAGTATAGATATGCATAAATGCCGCGGGGTATTTAAATCTACATGGTTTCCTCACGACCTAGCGCATTGTCCAAGTTTTAGAATAGCCGAGGCGATCCTGGTCCCAATTACTTGTGCTAATCGAAGTTAAGTACAAGCATATGGTGTCACAAATCGTTAACCGACAAAAATTCACAACATT
Organism: Philaenus spumarius; assembly: GCA_018207615.1. Lineage (NCBI taxonomy): Eukaryota > Metazoa > Arthropoda > Insecta > Hemiptera > Aphrophoridae > Philaenus > Philaenus spumarius. The sequence goes on along the minus strand of JAGFPH010004547.1, from coordinate 45,621 downwards.
TCTGAAATAAATAATAGAGATCAAATAGTCCGACCAAGCAGCTGAACCGCTGACGTGAATTGAGCGAATTTCTAAAATTAAGTTTATATATTTTAGGATTTCAACAAACTATTTGGGAATCTGGTCTAGTCACGGAGGCGCTGAATAGCTGCCTACTTGTACGAAATATATACGTCAAATTTGATTGCACCTCAGCCTCCAACCCCGAATCAAGCGTCGCTTCATTCCGTTCGCACTTTAAGAGTTTGCACCTCGACCTTGCGGCCTAGGATTTTGGACTGCTTCGTTTCGCTCGCAGCGGACTAGCATCCCGGGTCGTCGGCCTCTGATCAGAAGCTGCTCCAAGGTAAAAGTACCTCTCGAGGATTTGAACCGAGTTCTTTTATGGTATTTTACGTTTTGATCAATCTATGGGGAACCAGACGAGCTACAAAATAGTGTGCAGAAAAATCTCCTATATCTATACTAATAATATTATAAAGAGGTAAATTTTTGTTTGTTTGTTTGTATGTAGGAGGTAATATCTGGAACTACAGAACCGATTGAACAAATAGTTTTACTAACAAAGAGCTACATTATCCCTGAGTAACATAGGCTATAATTCATTTTGATAAAAACATTTTTTATTTCAATACTTGTAAATTTAGTCGGAAAAAATTCTTAGGTTAGGCCTAGACTGATGAACTAACACATATTTATTGCATGTAATTTGCATTCATTGCCACAGCAATCAATTGAATAAAATAACAGATAAAACAGCTATTTGCTCTAATATTTCCATTAATAGCTGATTTCAAACTTTGAAGCAATTATTTGTATTTCTAACTTTTAGGCTAGGTTTTTATTAAAGTGTAGACAAGAGCACTGCTGGTTCTTTTAACCTTTGTTATAACTGCTGTTATAAAAATATGCGAAATAATTTGATTTGAACATTTAACATTATTTACCAGCTTAGCTTTTTGGTTATTATTAATCCTATATATTTATTATAAAGAAAACATAAAGTGATTACGTGTATAGAAGGTTCCAACGGGGTTGGCGTGCAGAGCATGCAGGGGTTTCCCCTAATTTATTTATATAAATAATCCCAAAAATAGTTTATTCTTTTACGAAAAATCTCAAAAAAACTTTACTTCCGGTAGTTAGATTTTTTACGTAACGAACTCGTAAAACCAACGTGAGTACCGAATTGGGAGCAAATAGGACGTAAAATGCAGCCGTTAGAGTGCGAACACATATATACATACATACACAGTATATATCAAATTTTGAATGATATCCTAAAACGTGTTCTGGGGATCATAATCGGTGCTCATTGATTACTCCCGATACTGCAATAGCTCATCTATGGAAATTCGCTAATAAAGGTAGTGTAAAAACAAAATTTGCAGAATAATCACCTATATTTATTTTATTTAGATAACACCACGAAAAAGTTTTATTCTGGTACGAAAAACCTTAAAATACTTTTATTCCGGTAAAAAACGTGATTCCTGTCGTTGGATTTTTTGGCTAACAAGCTCGTCCGAGAGACTTAGAAAACCAACGTACCAAATCGGACGTAAAATGTTGCCGTTCGATTGCGAACACATTGTATGTATTTACATTTTAATGGCACAACAAAAGGTGTTCTGGGTACCATGATCGGTGTTCATTGACTACTCCCATGTTTACAAATCATCATAAGAGTCACTGCATAGCTCATTTTTCCTGTGAAAGTTCGGTAATAAGAGGGCATTTTAAAGAAAAACATTGAGTTTTACTTTTTAAATTAAAAAAAATAAACATAAAAATTTACTAAGTACGCAAAAATCATGAAATTACTGTTAGCAATGAGAAAAGTGCGTATATGGTTGTATTAATAACAGGGATTAAAAATAAATTTAAATTTATATATTACGTATTTTTTGTATGTTTTGTGAACTAACGTTCGTATTAAGAAAGAATCATGTGCAGGTATAATTTAACTCAATTAACTATGCAGGCGTCACACTTAACTATCTTAAAATACATTATGTTGAATCATTTAACCCGACATTTTTCGAGGGGAGCAAATTTGGTTGGCGTGCGAAGCACGCATAGATTTAGTCCAGAACTCGTTTCCAATAAAGGAACGTTTTAGGTTGGAACTGTTCATTCATCTCTCTTGTTTATACAAACGTCAGACACTTAAACTTTTTCATTGTCTAAGAACAGTTTTAACAGATAAATATTCCCTCTTAGAGATACAACATTAATATTTAATCAAGTTTTGATCTTTTCTATCTCTCGTGCTTCTCTAATTGAAGAAGTTTGACTGAAGGGTTTCGCGTTGCTTAAACAAGTTTTCCATATTTAATAAACATCTAATGTCTCGGAGAAGTGAAAACAGTCAGACTTTACGATAAACATACAATTACAGTACTCATGGTTTGGTAAGCCTTTAGTTTCGCCACATTGATTATACATAACTTAACCCGACGTTAGTGCATATATGCAAATGGTCTGATACTATCGAGAGTTGTTTTAAATCGTCTATTAAACGCTTCTGGAGTATATTGCAAAATAAGAATGATCAAATTTTCTAGTATTTTTTTACAAGAAATACTCAACAATCGACGAAATTTGTTTGACTATTAAATTAGCTGAGCATTAAGGTTAGTTGACCGGATTGACTATTAGGTTTTTTGATCGTTAAGGGTAGTTGACCGGTTTAACTACTAGGTTAGTCGACAGTTAAGGTCAATTGAC
>JAGFPH010004547.1:29422-42881 GCA_018207615.1 Philaenus spumarius | reverse complement strand
AGTTAAGGTCAATTGACCGGTTTAACTACTAGGTTAGTCGACAGTTAAGGTCAGTTGACCAGTTTAATACTAGGTTAGTTAACAGTTAAGATCAATTGACCGGATTAATTACTAGGTTAGTCGACAGTTAAGATCAATTGACCGGTTTAACTACTAGGTTAGTTGACAGTTAAGATCAATTGACGGGTTTAACTACTAGGTTAGTCGACAGTTAAGGTCAATTGACCAGTTTAATACTAGGTTAGTTGACCGGTTGAACTACTGGATTAGTTGCCTGATTTAACTACTCTGTTAGTTGACCGATTTAACTACTGTATTAGGTTAGTTGACCGGTTTAATTATTAGGTTAGTGTTCAGGTTTACCTATAAGGTTAGTGTTCAGATTTAACTACAAGGTTAATTGTAAGGTTCAATTATGAGGTTATTTGACAGTTTTAACTATGAGTTTAATTAACAAGTTTAACTATTAGGTAAGTTGACGGGTTTAACTATAAGGTTAGTTGACCGGTTCAATTATGAGGTTGGTTGACAGTTTTAGCTATGAGTTTAGTTAACAAGTTTAACTATTAGGTAAGTTGACAGGTTTAACTATAAGGTTAGTTGACCGGTTTAACTATTAGGTTGGTTGATAGTTAAATTTAGTTAACAGTTAAGGTTAGTTCACCGGTTTAACTAGTACTAGGTTAGTTGACAGACTTAACTATTGGGTTAGTTGATCGGTTTAACTAGTAGTTTAGTTGACCGGTTTAACTATAAGGTTAGTTGAACGTTTTGTATTACGTTAGTTGACAGGTTTTTCAGGCTGAATTTTCTAAGAGTCAGTTAATCAATAATTATTTCAACTTAAGAACACAATCCAACGAAAATAAATTAATGAAAATTGATTCAGTAGAACTCTAGAAATACATTTACCTTTTTGAAGTTTTAAACTGTAAAAACAGTTTTGCCTGTAATTTCCACAACAATAAACAGCAAGTACAATTTTATTTTAGTTTACGACAGATCATATCGAACATCTGTAATAGATATTATTTTTACTTGACATATTTTTTAACATATATATCTTAGTAATTCATTTTAAGGTAAGGCGTAGGTCTTTGTGAAATTTTGCATTAAACTAAATTGGTAAGCGGAGCAATACATTGGCGTGCGAAACAAGTAGGGGTCACTAATAAAAATTTACTACAGTAATGAATAAAGCATTGTCCCAGTAAAATTTCAATTGGGTTCTTTAATAAAACTAGAAACATTTTCTCCGACATAAAATACTGCAAATTTAAAATTGTTGTTTGGTAAAAAATTTCTCTCATAAACCATATATTTTACAGTAAATTCAAAACTAATTACAAAACAAAATGAGAAAGTGATATTACCGGAGGAAATTTGTTGCTTTAAGTTACGTAAAACTTTACACTTTGCATTCATTCACTCTCGATTTCACTGTTTGGGTAAACCTTTCATTTCTACACAAACCAATATTTATTACTTCGCAACTTTATGAATATGAATGCTTTTAAAATCATACCATCTTTTTCACTTTAAGTTAGATTAGATAATTCACCTTTATGCCATAAATTATTTTATAAAGTTTATTATAAAATTTTTATAAAGTTTTCTATACTTATAAAAGCCAAATACCATTGACTCATTGACTCATCACAGTTTCTCCAAAACCACTAGGCCTACAAACATGAAATTGGGCACTAATACTCTGTATAAGTTCTGGACGCGCACTAAGAAAGGGTTTCCGAAAATTCGAAATTTTATAGTGGGGTTTGGGGGGTCAAAGTTACTAAATCACGATTTCTCAAAACCTACCAAAAGGATTGGAATGAAATTTGGTATGCAGCTTCCTCTAGGGCCATAGATGCTCGCTAAGAAAAAGTTTAAAAAAAATTGAAATTTTAAAGGGGTTGGGGGGGGGGGGTCAAAATTAGTAAATCACGAATTCTCCAAAACTACCTAACGGATTGGAATGGCATTTAGTATGTAGTTTCCTCTAGGACCATAGATGCTCGCAAAGAAAAGGTTTAAAAAAATTAGAAATTTTAAAGGGGGTTGGGGGGGGGCTCAAAGTTACTAAATCACGATTTCTCTAAAACTACCGAACGGATTGGAACGATATTTGGTATGTAGCTTCTTATAGGGCCATAGATGCTCACTAAGATAGGGTTTCAAAAATTCGAAATTTTAGGAGGGGTTTTGGGGGGTAAAAGTTACTAAATCACGATTTCTCAAAAACTACAGAACGGATAGGGATGAAATTTGGTATGTAGCTTCCTCTAGGGCCGAAGGTGCTCGCTAGGAAAGGTTTTCAAAAATTCGAAATTTTAGGGGGGTTTGGAGGGTCAAAGTTACTAAATCACGATTTCTCAAAAACTACAGAACGGATAGGAATGCAATTTGGTATGTATCTTCCTCTAGGGCCGAAGGTGCTCGCTCAGAAAGGTTTTCAATAGGTGAGGGGGGGGGGGGGTTTGGGGGTGTCAAAGTTTCTAAAAATCCCCATATTTAACTATGATTTGTCTCTCCGTTCGAAGCCGGGTCGTGCCAGCTAGTACTACATAAAATCATTTCGTTTTAAAATTTTGTTTGCCGAAAACTAATTTTTACGTTTTGTATATAGCCTCTATTTTTAGTAAATAAATAGTAGCGTACGGAGATAATAATAACGTATTTCTTAAACAAAATTTTTCATAAATAATTCGATCACGCAGCTGAACCGCTGACGTGAGTTGAGCGAATTTCCAAAGTTAAGTATATAACCAACTATTTTTGGAAATTGGTTTACTCACGAAATTGCTCAACAGCTACCTGCGTGTACGAAATATATATACCAGTAGAATTTGTTTACACCACAGCCTCCTGTCCCGACTCACGCGCTGCTTCGTTCCGCTCGAAGCGGAAAAACTCGCTTTGTGAGTTTACATCTCACCCTCGCTGCATCGGATTATGGACTAATTCGCTTCGCTCGCAGCGCGCGTACTCGCTTCACCGTGCGTCTGCCTCAGACCAGAAGATGCCCCACGATAAAATACCCCACGTGTATTTGAACTGGGTGTACTTTTATGGTATTTTAGGTTTAGATCAATTTTGGGGAAACCAATGGGATTGGGGGGGGGGGGGGGGGGGGGGGGGGTTATAAGGTGGTGAAATAAACAAAATGTACAGAATAATCTCCTAAACTTATTTTGTTAGGTAAAACCTCAAAAGTTTCGAAAAATATTTTTAAAAATTCTTAAAGTCAAAAAGCGTGCTCCCAGTTGTTGCGTTTTTTTTATAACGAACTCTTCCGAGCAGCTTAGAAAACCAACGTGTGAACCAAATTTTGACCGAATTGGACTTAAAATACGGCCGTTAGAGTGCGATCACATATATACATATACTTTCTAATGACTCCCCAAAAGGTGTTCTTGGGACCATGATCGGTGCTCATTTACTACTACCGACCTCAGGCCTCACCATAAGGGTCGCTGCAATAGCTCATTCGCTAAAAAACTGTTTTACTTCGATCTTCAGAATATATTACTTAGACCTACAAACAACAAACTACATATATATCTAACCGGGCCTAAGTAGGTTGAGATTTTTAACATGGTAAATGTACAGAGCCTACAATTAATTATGAGAAGTAGACCTATGTTGTAGAGACATACTTCATGGTGAACAAAAGAGTATAGCGCATGCGCATAGTTGTATTGTTTGATTTATCTATATCTATGTATACATAATTAATTTGCTAGGGGTTATTTTGTGAGAAGAACTCCTCCTAGAGTTTTTAACCGATTTTGATGTTTTTGGTGTCATTTTACAGAGCTCCCTCTGAAGTTGTGCTTCCCTTAAAATGAGCTCAATGTATGTTAAGGGCTTCGCCCCAGTGGCCCTCAAAGTTGCCATGTTAATCTTATGGAAGGTCAATCTTAAGGAAGAAGAAGAAAGATTTCTTTTGATTTTATCAGGGGCACAAAAAACAGCTGTTCGTATGAAAAGCTTAAAACAGCTGATTTTCATCAACAGCTGATTTTGATCAACAACTGATTTGGATCAAAAACTGAATATAATTTTAGGTTAGGTAAATCAAGCAATAGCGAAGCATATAAAAGTCTAACAAATATTCTGCGTCAAAAGCAGACATGGCAGAAAAAGTGTCAGACATGGCCATTGAACGTTTTACTCAAAGATCTGAAATAAATATTTGAAAAACAACAGTTTATCATAGACCTACTTAAATCAACGATTTTAACAAAACAAAAGTATAAAATACAATTATTTGCAAAACTATGTTATTGTTCACTTTAAAATTCACTATATTAACAAATTAACATGAGCAAATTTGTATGATTCTATGAAAATAGCAATAATTCAGATCAATAGCCCAAGGCAGGCCTATTAATACTTATCAGGAAGCAGACATGACAGAAAGAATCAGATTTATCAATGCACATTATTATTCATACTGTAAAATTATTAACAACACAAAACTTAACCTAACAGTTTAAAAATAACCTTAAATTGTTCACATATAGTTGTTAAAAAATTACAACTGATTGGAGAAATCAAATGTTATATGTTAAAGAATAAATCAAACAGCACAACCTCGAACATGCGCTATAGTGTTTTGTTACTCACGTACGTACACTCGCTTTTATAGGAGTTGATCAGTACAAGGCGCACTTTATGTTCCATTTGTCAATTCCTCTCAAAAACAAAGCATCAACACATAGTTGGTATCTGGGAGGCTCACAAACACAATATTGTACTGGCATGAAATGAATATTTATCATTACTTTTCCTCACAAATTTGATTAGCTATAGTCTCTGTAAAGTATAAGGTTACCTGTAACAACAAAGAATTTTAAAATTTTTTAGATGCAGTACTTTCAGAAATAGGAACGGATTAAATTTTAGCCAAATTTTCGCGAACGCCTTGAAAACAGAGTATAAAAAACAGCTTTACAAAAAGTATATATATTAATTTCCAATGATACCAGAAACGAAATACCGGGTTAGCATATTTAATAATTAATTATAAAAATTACAACAATGTAATTGTAATAAACTCATTGGTTCCGAAGAAAACCGACGGTGACCGACCAAACACGAAGAAACTAACTTCGTTAAAACTAATATTATTTCATCTTGATGTTTTCAGAACGGACAATACCTACTGACGCGCATGCGCACTTTTACTTTACAACCGTCACGCGTAACCCGGCTGTACAATAGCGAACGTTCTTTCACAATTCACATCTAGGCTTAATTAAAACAAACTCGAGTGTTTCAGCCAAACGATGATAGGTTGGCTGTCCTGGCGCGTTGCCAACGCTACGATGCAATAGTGTGTAATGTAGCTTGTGCCATTTATAAAGTAGACGACACGGTATCGAATCGTACCTGTACCCTGCTAGCAATGTGCTTTTAGATAACAAAATAAAATGAGCAAATAACGGGAAGCTCTTTTTAAGAACGGGCTTTGGGAACAACAGTTGTTGGGATTGGAAAATATCTGGAGCAATTGTATTTCGAATGAAAATATGCGCACCATCTTTAATATATTTAAATATAAGCTGATAAATGCATGCTTTAATGAAACTGGTATTAAACACTGCTTTAACACTGCTTTACCATCAGCAGTATTAAAGGTTTTACTGAAACTATATTAAACACGATAACAAGCTATACACTCACTACACTTGCATTCAAGTTTGATTAATGCAGCTCGTGCATCACTGAAGATGGCGACATTGTCGTTGAAACGCGTTGAGTAATTCACGTATTAGTTGTGAGAATCTGCGTTGAGATTTATTTTATTCTATCAATTAATAATAATAATAAGTGTTTTAATTAAGAAATAATTAAATTGTTAAAACTATTTTCATTATTTGAATCGACACTCGTTCAGCGATGGTCCCATAGACCGTCTGCTGGGTTACCATCATCACACTCTTACACATAACTAAAAAATTCTTCCTCTAAACTAACCAAAACCAAAAAACTTCTACAATAACCCTGGCAGAAAAAACTAAGCTATACACATGCATATCATCTAAACATATAAATAAAATTGAAGTGTCTGTGATTTCAAAATATAAGCTTTTTTCTAAGCTCATATTTTTATTCCCACATTACGAAAACCTAAATATACATTTATAAATTTTGTGTCTGTTTGTTTGGCCGAGCTAATCTCCGGAATGGCTGAACCGATTTTGACGAAACTTTCTTTAACATGTAGAGGACTTTTAACAGAATATGTTATGCTAATTTTTATTCCGAAAATATTTAAATTAATGTAAAAAATTTAAAAACTATAGTCAAAATTAAAGATTTTGTGGACGAATGTTGGGGATATTGCGTATCTAATGTGCAGGTCACAGCCATCCACCAACACCCAACTTACATGAAAGTGTTTCTGTCCTAATCAATCATCATTTCCGTAAAAATTACTATTAAAATATTGAAAAAATTTAAAAATTATGAAAAAATTAGGGAATTTGTGGTTTGCATTGGCATCCCCATATGTCACCGCGGAGCAGAGGTCCTATAGTTTGTATATAGTAACTTGGCGTCTGTACCTTGGCTACCTACTACTTAGGGTCTGTAGCAGGTAGCCAGGGTACAGACGCCAAGTTACTGTATACAAACTATAGTTCTTAATATTAGCCCAGTCAATAAAGGGTTTGAATGGGAACTAATTACTGAAAAGCTGATTTTTTCATGGATGTTAGTTGATTATATAAGGAATATTTTCTGAAAAGTCCCCGCCCCTCCCTCTCTTGCTTCCCCCCCTACCCCCCTTTAAATTTCACTTTTGAAAGATTTTTTATTTTTTCAATATCTAAGAGATAAAAAGCGATAGAGTAATTTTTATTTTGTTATTGTAATCCTTATAATATTCTCTATCAAAAATGTTCTTTGCGTTTAAGCTATAAAACAATTATTTACCGTGTATTTTTAAATTTAATGTTAAAATTTTAACTTTTCTATTACAATAATTACATGTTTAGCTATTTTTTATTAATATGAGACAAGTTATGAAAAAATGGCTCAAATAAAACTTTTAGGGCATTTTGCAATCTTTATATTGATATAAGTTTTATAAATGTTAAGTGCAGACAGTTGACTTAATCGGCCTGGCAAAGAGACATGGTGCGGCGCGGAGCGTACGAGTCCTCGAGGGCCGGATCAGCCAGTTGGCATATCAGCGGTCAATCTGCAGTAAAGGCCTATTGTTTGGACTTTTATTTGTATAGCTGGACTAATTATAGGTATTACAATGGTTAAATAGACGTAAACATTTATTTTATTTTTTCATTATTTATTTATTTTCTGGTATTTATTATTGTAGTGATAAACACACAATATGATTTCTTTTAGCCAAGCCAATAAAGGGAAAAAATAGGTATTTGTTGGATATAAGTAGTGAAAAGCTGACATTTTGTTTATAAAATTGTTAATGTTCTTTATATTAGGAGAGCCAGTTTTGATTCGGATTAGGACCGTTCCATTCTCCATCAAATATGGACCCACCATTATTGGACTGGCTAAAAAAAGGCAAGTGTCAAGCAGCAGAACATGTTTTGTTTACTTTCAATTTATTAATACTGTTGGTAGCGCTTGGGCCTGAGAACCAAACAATCTACTTTTGAAAACCAGTAACTGGACGAAAAGTGTATTACAGGATTTCCAAAATCATCCATAACTTGAACGACAAAAGGAAGCTTAATCTGCTTGCTTATGCCATAACAGGTTGTGACACAACATCTTCTTTCTTTGATCTGGGAAAAATAAAATCTTTGGATATTTTACAAAAGTCAGAAGAAGCTCAAACACAAGCGTCGGTGTTTCTACGTCAAGATGATTCCAAAGAACTGAAAACAAACGGGGAAAATTTTATCTTAACAGAAAAAGCACATGATCTTCAATGAAGCTCGTTACTTGCAAAAATTGCAAAAAAATCAAATATAAGGTCAAACTTCGACCTTGCAAAGCATCCCCCTTCATCGGCATTTGTTCAGGGTTTATTTTCAAGTGCAGACATGGCTTGGTAACAGATTGGATGCTACAGTTTTGGAATTGGAAGATGGAAAAGATGAAAGAAAATGGAGGTTACAGGAAAGCTTTAACACCAACACTAAGTACTAAGTCTTTTGTAACTGATGACCTTCTGCATCTCGTGTCTTGCAGCTGTAAGACATCTTGTATTAAATATTGCGGGTTGTCCGAAAGTAGAACTTAATTGTTTTAAGGTTTTAATGTGATAACAGTACTAATAATGTAGATGAAATAATTGATGATCAAGACTAAACTGGATTGGAATAAAACAGTAGCAAGAATGTTTCCACTGTCTTAGGCCGGCCACACACAGAATCAGACACGGTCAGTCATAGTCAAAGACGTCTTTAGTCTTTTCTGTCTGTTTGACTGTTATTGACTGATCCTGTGTGTGGGGGTTTTAGTCACTGGGCGTCATTGCCTCCCTCCATTTTCAGTTCTTCTGTCAACCAGATTGTTGTATTGTGTGCATTTAGTACTTATTGAAAGTTTTTAACCTAACTTTGAAGAGAAGGAAGAGGAAGCTATAATTATGATGTGGAACTTGATTAATTTGTTTGAAAAGGCACTAATAACAGAGATCTTTGGGTACACCCTATAAACGAGAAGAGGAACCTCGTAGACTTTATTAAGGAATTGATAACCATCCCAAAAAATCGAAAACTACTGTCGAATGAAAGACGAAACGTTCAAATACATCTTGGAAGAAAACCAGGATAATATTAAAAAACAAAACACGAATTTGAGAAAATCAAGTGACAAGGAGGGGTTGTGCTCAGGTGGCTCTGACGGACACTCTCTGATAGCTTTTGACTAAAGGTGTCTTTTGAGGGAGCTGCGTCAGTCAAGGAAAACACATATTTAGACGTCTGTTTGTGGCTGTTCGTCTCGTTCGATGCAGTGTGTGGCGACCCCATAACCACCCATGCTAAACCCCCCGTTTTATTTGCTATTAGTCAAACTGACTAAACGTGACTGACCGTGTCTGATTCTGTGTGTGGCCGGCCTTATATAAAACTGAAACTCTCTACTTTTATGTGCCAGTATTGTATATATCCCAGACAATTTTAAGATATTGTAAATAGCAATTTGAGTGATGAATGGATGGTCCATGATGGTGTTTTGACAGTAAACAAAACATGTTCTGCTGCTTGACACCTGTCGGTGCCGGCTTTAGCCAGTACGGGACACGGCGCGGCGGGTCCATAGGTGGTGGATAATGACACGGTCTTAATAACTTAGGGTTATAAATAATCCCCCAAACTAAAACTAGCTCTCCTAATATAAAGAACATTAACAATTTTATTAGTTAGGTAATATTAGTTTGATCTTACAACATTAACCCAGCAAACTTCATGAAAAAATTAAAAGCAAAATTTTCAAAGAAACCCACAATATTAAATTTATTTTTTTATTCACATAATGTTACAACTTGGCTCATTTAGCAACTTCTAATCTATTATAGTCACAGTGTGATAGGTAACAGCCCAATGGATGTTCACATATAATGAATAATTAACTTAAAAAATCTTGGTCCTCTTGAGTCTACAAAGCGGACTGGGTACATCCAACATCCTCAGGATCCCTGTGTTCGGGTGTCCCCGAAGGCGCCGACGGTCTCGTCTTGCATGTTTCTTAATTTCTCCGTCAACCGTGTTGACCTTCAAGTCTCTGTATAGATCTCAGTTTCTGATAAACCAAGGTCCATTCACTATGCCCCTAAGTACTTTGTTTTGAAAGACTTGGATGATGCTTCGTTTGAAGGTTCGGCACAACCCCACAACTGGTTGCCATATTCCCATATTGGCTTCAATATCTGCGTATACAGGAGAACTTTATTGTAAGTGCTCAACTCCGAGCGTCTTCCAATTAGCCAGTGCATTTTCCCACACATTATAAAATAAAACAATAAAATTACAACTAACCTGAAACTGAAATCATTTCAGTTCTTACCATAAGCAAATTAGTATTACGAATCTTATAGTAGCTTTATTAAGCACTAGGGGAAAGAACTGCGTGCTCCGCACGCCAACCCCGTTGGAACCTTCTATACACATAATCATGTTGTTTTCTTTATAATAAAGGTATAGGATTAATAATAACCCAAAGCTAAGATGGTAAGTAATGTTAAATGTTCAAATCAAATTATTTCGTACATTTTATAACAGCAGTTATAATAAAGGTTAAAAGAACCATCAAGGCTCAGGTCCACACTTTAATAAAAACCTAACCTGAAAGTTAGAAATACAAATAATTGCTTCAAAGTTTAAAATCAGCTATTAATGGAAATATTAGAGCAAACCGCTGTTTTATCTGTTATTTTATTCAATTAGTTGCTATGGTAATAAATGTAAATACATGCGTTGGTTCATCAGTCTAGGCCTAATCTAAGAATTTTTTCCGACTAAATTTACAAAAATTGTTCTTATCAAAATGAATTATAGCCTAAGTTACTCATGGATAGTGTAGCTTTTTATTAGTAAAAAAAAAATGTTCAATCGGTTCAGTAGTTCCAGAGATTACCCCCCACACACAAACAAATTTTACCTCTTTATAATATTAGTATAGATAAGTCTCATTGTAATTAAACTGCATACCAAAAACCATCTATACTGCCACGCTTGTCTCAAATATTTATAGAGACATAGCCAATCTCGTCAGTTCAAATATGAAACGAAGTCTTCTTTACTTAAATGTTTTTCTAAAACCTGACGATATTGGACACTGGTAACAAAATGATAAACTGTTTCATTCTCGCGGCTATTATACAAGGAACATAATATATATATCTATATATATATATATATATAAGCGAAATACCACTCACTCACTGACTCACTCATCACGATTTCTCAAAACTACCGAAACGATTGAAATTAAATTTGGTATGTAGCTTCCTCTAGGGCCATAGGTGCTCCCAAAGAAAGGGTTTGAAAAAATTCGAAATTTTAGGGCGGGTTTGGGGGGGATCAAAGTTATTAAATCACGATTTCTTCAAAACTAGCGAACGGATTGGAATGAAATTTAGTATGTAGCTTCCTCTAGGGCCATAAGTGTTCACTAAAAAAGGGTTTTAAAAAATTGGAAATTTTATTGGGTTTAGGGGGTAAAAATTATAAATCACGATTTCTCCAAAATTTACAGAACAGATTGGAATGCAATTTGGTATGTAGCTTCCTCTAGGGCCATAGGTGCTCACTAAGAAAGGGTATGAAACATTTCGAAATTTTAGGAGGGGTTTGGGGGGATCAAAGTTACTAAAATCATAAAAATCATAATTTCAGATCTTGTATTATTACGACAATAGTGCTTTTATTATTTAAGATCTATATATATAAATGCCAAATACCACTCACTGACTGAACACTTAAAAAGAATACAATTGCGTTAAAAAGACTGAAAGTACCAACCACCACGGGCAACGCCGTACGGGTCAGCTATTAATTTTTATAAAAAATAACCGTTTTTGAGTTATTGTCATTTAAAATGTTTAAACGGACTCCATTTTGAAACAGGTTCTTGAAGAAAATTATTACTTTTGACACAATAGGTATTTACAATGATGAACACGTGTACAATTTCAACTCAATCGGTTAGCCATCCTAGAGACACGAATACAGTAAAACAACAATCAACAATACGTTATTGTAAACCAACATCGATACTGTTTTACGTTGATGATATAATTAAACTATACCTAGCAGAGCGGGTCGAATCCCCTCGGTAATGTTGATACTATTACAGAGAAAATCAACTCTGAATAATAATTCGACCACGCAGCTGATACTCTGACGTGAGTTACGCGGTTTATATGTTTTAGGGTTTCAACCAACTATTTGGGAAATGTGTGTACGCCTGTGAGTACGAAATATATTAGTAAAATTTGTTGCACCTAAGCCTTCAGCTACAACTCAAGCGCTCATTGGTTCCACTCACAAAGCAAAAACTCCCTTTGAGGCCTAGGGTTATGGACTGCTTCGCTTCCATCGCGGCGTACAAACTCGGATCAGAAGACGCTCCAATGGTAAAATTCCCCACGCGAACCTGGCACTTTACGTTTTGATCGATTTTGGGGGAACCAAGCGAGTTATAAGGACGTGTAAAAAAAAAAAAAAAAAAATATGCAGAATAATATCATACATTTATTTTTGTAATTAATCCCTAAAAATATTTCATTTTAGTACGAAAAATCTTTAAAAAAATAGTTACTTCCTGTCCAAAAAAAAAAGTGCTCCGATTGTTGCATTTTTTTTGGCTAGCGAACTAGTCGAAGCGACGTAGACGACGTGTGTATCAAATTTGAACCAAATCGTCCTTAAAATGTATATAACACATATATACATATACGCATATACAGAGTGTTCGTAAAGTCCCTGTAACCCCCTTTATTATTTTTGTTATTGAAAATAAGTTAATAAAACTTTGTATATATCTTGTGCAGCTCAGCAGGAACATTTTTTTTGACATATTATCTGAGCCTTTATGATTCTTGGGGGACTTGTGGGGGGAAAGGGGGTAAATGATTTCAAATATAAAGGTAGGTCAAGTAATACACCATTGAAACGCTTATTAAAAGAGAAAAAGAATGGCGCAAACTAGAGCTTAGTATCGTGCTTCGTTTCAAAGTAACGGACAATCAAAGTTCTGGGTGGTTAATTAACAAACCATTCAAAACACCAGACCAGGTTATAAAGGCAAGGTGATGATGCACGGCACAGCTGAGCGTAAGTATAGTGTAGCAGTAAATAGACGATGTGACGCCATTGCCTGTCAATATACATCACGACCTCAACAAAGTGTAGTTAAATATTATGTTCTTAGACTTAAGGGTCGGCTCTAGCTGTCGGCCATGTTGGCTGACACTCCATAAGACCAATGTTAAATTAAAATCCAAATTTTTCCTTTATTTTTGATCCGAAAATTATAAACGATATGTCATTTTAAAGCTATGGTCACTAGGCCTATGCATGCAAATGGCTTTTTAAAAATTAAGAAAAATATTTTGTTTAATATTTATTAACAATTTAAAACATTGATTTTTAATATTTTACTTTCTCACTATACAATAGTATAGAGAAAGTATAGTGATCGCAAAAAAATCGATGTTGAGATTTTTGTGGAAATATCCGTTTTGGACCCCCTGAGTACAAAAAAGTGGTTTTTACAAAATGTCTGTCTGTATGTATGTCTGTATGTATGTCTGTATGTATGTATGTATGTCTGTATGTATGTCTGTATGTATGTATGTATGTCTGTATGTATACAAAGCTAGAGAGAAAACTATTTGATCGATTTCAACCAAATTTGCACCAGACATGTCAAGTAGGCCTGTATAGATGCACGAAAAAGGGTTTTGAAAAATTTTGAAAAACAACCCCCTTTTTGGCCAAACAACCCCAAAAAAATC
>JAGFPH010004547.1:10265-26852 GCA_018207615.1 Philaenus spumarius | reverse complement strand
ATATTACCAAGTAAACTATTTTTAACACAATTTACAAAATGAGGAAGCACAAAGTCCATTTCAGAAGTATTACCAAGTAAACTATACAGGGTGATTTTTTTTAAATGGGCCACCATTGGCATCTCAGACACTATAAAAGTTACAACAATCTTTAAATGGGGGACCTTCCCTACTTTTTCCCTTACATTAAAAATGCAATATTAACATTTCCAAAAACTCCGCCATTTTTCCAATATGGGGGCTAACTTCATTTTTTCAAATAGAAACCCCTATATTTTATGTTGAATTTCGATTGAGGACACAAATTTAAGACATTTTTTTCTTTTGTATTTTTTCCTAAACCCAACCGTTTATGAGCTACAGCCTCTCAAAAATTTTCTATTTTATGTGATTTTTTTAATCGGGCCACCATTGGGATCTCAGAAAGTATTAATTTTACAGCAAACTTTAAATGGGGAACGTTTCCTTGTTTTTTGGAAAATTTAAAAATATGTAGTTAAAATATTTCTAAATGGCCGTCATTTTCCAATATGGTGGTCAACTTTGAAATTTCTTACAGAAACTCCTTGTAGAAACTACACTGTAACTTTTATAGTTTCTGAGATGCCAATGGTGGCCCATTTAAAAAAATCACTCTGTATACTTTGCTATATGCACATGTGTACTATATATAGTAGAACGTGACGGTAAAATCCGTTCACCGCCCGCAAAATGTTTTGGACACGGTGCGACTGTAAAAGTTTTCATAAAAAAAAAAAACATAATTAAAACTTGTTTGATTTTTCTGTTATATTTTCATTGACAAAATCAATCAGGTGTTCATAAAACTGATACGTTTATTCTTGTTTGTAAAAATCAGCTCTTTACAAAAAACTGATACGTTTATTCTTATTTGTAAAATCAGCTGGTGCTCGGGTAAATGTAAGGTGTAGTGCACGGGAAAAAAGGATTTAGGTGTCTAAAACAGGTCTAAGAACAGCTGTTTTCGGTGCAGTATAGTGAAAAACGTTTACTTGGTAATGCCTCTGAAATGGTCAGGGACACTGCCCTCCAAATTTTGTAAGTTGTGTTAAATTAGTGTACTTGGTCATGGTGATACCTATAAAATGGACATAGTGTTTTGCCATTTTTTAAATTCTAAATTTGCTAAACTTAGTTATTACGAATGTAAATGCATTAAAGAAACGAGTGTTGGTTCAGTATAGGCCCAACCTAAAATTATGTTTTTAGATTTCAATTTTAAACGGGACAAGATAAAAATAATTATCAAATTTCGAATTAAACCAATATAACCAACGATTTATATTGACGACAGTTTTCACTTCTGTCGGCAGTCCCACGATTGGTCTCTTTCTTGTTTGTGTTTCCTTACTATAGCAACCGATTGCGTAAAGTAACAGATAAAACAGCTGATTCGAATCACCAACTTAACAACACCATTTCAGGCCTTGACTAAAACTACACGTATTTAGTTCCGAGTGTTACCACGGAAAGGTAAAGTTCCTGGGTTCAAATCCCGGTCTTGGGCCGTGTTTTTCACTTGTAATTCGATTAAAACACATATTTCTTGAAGGTATTTACATTTGTTGCAAAATCTACGTAGCAAATTTAGAAGCGGTTGATTATTTTTCACAACCAACTACGCTTTTTCAGATCAGGTGAAATAAATAAAAGCAAACGCAAACAAAAAACACCGAACTGTTTTCACACACACAAATGGGTTATAAAATCGAAGCCATTTAACAACCATGCATTTCTGTTGTAAGAAAATAAAAATCGGCTGGCGCATTCGTTCGCTAAGCTCAAAAATGTTATTTTGTAAGTCATTTGTATAACTTTATACAGGGTGGTTATAAATTCACCCCCCTCCCTTTAACTTTTGTGTTTGCCTTTGGGGAGCGATACTAACTTAACTCAAAGTATCTTTTGAAGCAATCGTAAATTTTGAATGTCCCTTAAAATGGGAAATTTTGGGGGCAACTCAACATTTTTAAATGGGAAGTATGGTCATGTGATACCTCATTTTAAAGGTATTGAACTTCTAAATTAATCAATAAGAAAACTATGTATTCTGATATGTAAAAACAATTATCGGCAAGTTACGGGAGTGATTTTGGCAGCTTTTTCCAATTTTTATTTAAAACTAGGAAAATGGCAAAAATAAAATAAAAATCGAACCACCCAAAACAAAATGGCGACCCTAAACGTATTGAAATAAATCGACATAAAGTTGCTAAAATCTCGAAAAGGAAGAGTTTTTAGAAAACATTTCAAGAGACAAAAAATGTTTATTTCAAAGTGCTTGACCTAAAACATTGCTTCCAAATCGATTTCGTAAATTTTACTTTTACTCCTCCATCTTGGAAAATTTTGTAAAAAATAAAAATTTTCCAAAAAGGATATTTGTTTGTTTTAACAAACACAAATGTTAAAGGGGGGGGGAGTGACTTTATAACCACCGTGTATAATTTAAAAGTCGGAAAGAGATGTGCAAAATCTGATCTGGGGCTAGTTATTCGCCGCCAGAGAGAACTTTACAAAACCTATTTACAAAATATCAAAACCTCCTACCATTCCATCTCGGATTTTGTATATCTCTTTCCACTTTTGAATAATAGAGGTGGTAAGTTTTCAACAATTCATAGTTTAAATATTCGTGAACCAGCTCCCGTAAATTAAAATAATTTGTCTTCAAGAATCGATAAAAGGTAAGATGCCGATGTCTGTATGGGACTGTTTCGTCCTGGTATTGTACGCCCTTAAACGTTTGACCGAATCAATAATTATCCTCCACGGTTCAGAACCAAACGTTTTTATATGCAAGCTGTATCGTTCTTTGACTGATAAAAACACAACCTTTTGAATTTACAAGTAATGAAGTGTCCTCTTCATTTGTTCAATTATTTTATATATTACTAGGGAAAACAAATGCCTGCTCCGCACGCCACCCCGTTGGAACCTTCTATACACATAATCATGTTATGTTTTCTTTATAATAAAGGTGCAGGATAAATAATAACCCCAAAGATAAGATAGTAAACAAAGTTAAATGTTTAAATAAAATTATTTCGAATATTTTTTAACAGCAGTTATAATAAAGGTTAAAAGCCTAATAAAAACACTTTAATAAACACACTTTAATAAAAACCTAACCTAAAAGTTAGAAATACAAATAATTGCTTCAAAGTTTGAAATCAGCTATTAATGGAAATATTAGAGCAAACAGCTGTTTCATCTGTTATTTTACCCTATTCAATTGGTTGCTATGGTAATAAATGTAAATACATGTGTTGATTCATCAGTCTAGGCCTAACCTGAGAAATTTTTTTGACTAAATTTACGAATATTGAAATAAAAAATGTTTTTCGTCAAAGTGAATGCCTATGTTACTTAGAAATAGTGTAGCTTTTTATTAGTAAAACTATTTTTTCAATCGGTTCAGCAGTTCCAGAGATTACCCCCTACATACAAATTTTACGTCTTTATAATATTAGTATAGATAACGCATTCCTCTTCATTTGTCCAATTATTTTGACTTTTATCATAGTTGTGCTATATATTTATAGGATGAAATTCCAATAGACTTTATATTTTAAATTAAGTTTATCATTATTATTAACGTGACATTGACACAATTCATTAGCTGCAGCTTAGCCTATAGTTGTACACCTTTGAATAGGTTTTGGAATCCAATAAAGTTCAGAACTTTGCAAGGAATGTACCACGTATTCTCTAAAACTTCAGCTGTAGACTTTCTCTAGAGGTTTTATAGACTTCAACGCACTCAAAATATGCTGCTTACGTTACAAACCCAGCCACAAAGAATAATAATAATAATAGTATTTATTTCTTAACAATCGATATACAATATAACTAATAATGAATTACAATAAAAATAATTCGACCACGCAGCTGAACCGCTGACGTGAGTTGTGCAAATTTCCAAAGTTAAGTTCATAGGCCTAGGTTTTAGGGTTTCAACCAACAATTTGGGAAATAGGTCTACTCACGACGACGGTGCTAAATCGCTGCCTCTTTGTACGAAATATATTAGTAGAATTTGTTTGCGCCTGAGCCTTCAGCTTCGTTATACTCGCTAGTTTGCACCTAGATCTTGTGGCCTCGTTTTATGAACTGATTCGCTTTACTCGCAGAGTACAAATTCAGCCGTTGGGTAAAATCCCCATTATGAGCTTCACTTCGCTCGCAGAGTAAAAACTCACCCGTCGGCCTCGGATGAGAAGACGCCCCCAACGCCCCCAAGGTAAAATCCCCACGTGGTTTGGACCGGGTACTTTTATGGTATTTTATGTTTTGATCGATTTTATGGAAACCAAGCGAGCTATAAGGTCGCGTAAAAAAAAAACAAAATGTGCAGAATAACATTATAAATTTATATTTCTAGAAAAACTCTAAAAAACATTTATTCTCGTAGGAAAAATCTAAAAAAATAGTTACTTCCGGTTGTTCGATTTGTTTGGCTAACAAACTGGTGCGAACGACATAGACAACCTACATGTGTGCCAAATTTGGACCAAATCGGACTTAAAATGAGGCCGGCCCCTCAAGGTAAAACCCCCCACGTGGCTTTGGACCGGGTACTTTAATAGTATTTTACGTTTTGATCGATTTTGGGGGAACCAAGCGAGCTAAAAGGTCGCGTAAAAAACAAAATGTGCAGAATGACATCCTACATTTATATTTGTAGAAAAAACTCTAAAAAACATTTATTCTCGTAGCAAAATCTCAAAAAATAGTTACTTCCGGTTGTTGGATTTGTGTGGCTAACGAACTCGTCCGAGCGTCATAGACAACCAACATGTGTACTAAATTTGGACCAAATCGGACTTAAAATGCGGCCGATAGAGTGCGAACACATATATACATATATATATGATTTTTAAAATGGGTTCTGGGGACCATGATCGATGCTCATTTGCTACTCCCGACCTTGGATCTTATCATAAGGGCCACTGCAATAGCTCATTTTTCCTATGGAAATTCGCTAGTAACTTTTAAATCATTAGATATATCATACGACATACAAATAACAAATACACTCGTTATCGGAATAAGAACAAAACAAAGATGTTCTATACATTCAAATTCTAGTTACCAAGTGAAGAATAGGTAATCCACAGGCGCATGTGCCTAAGTAGGATTTAACACCATTATTTTTAAATCTACAAATTTCAGGAAAAAGAATGAAAGAGTTCAGCCACAATGCCATTACCATTCAATAATATATACAAGTGCAATGGGTGTCTTAATTTCAAACTAACTTCAAGACTGGATAAAGAACATAAATTCACACCCTCTTATACACAAGACCTAATCTACACACACATAATATGATGCATGACATTTATTCCAGAACAACATCCACACTATAACATGTCTCACCTCAAAACTAGTTCATACGTACTGTCCACTGAATACAAAATTTCACGGATTTTGAAAGCTGGGTTAAATTATTAGCGAATTTCCATAGGAAAAATGAGCTATTGCAGTGGCCCTTATGGTGAGACCCAAGGTCGGGAGTAGCAAATGAGCACCGATCATGGTCCCCAGAACACGTTTTGGGGTGTCAAAAAAATTCATATATATATATATATGTGTTCGCACTCTAGCGGCCGCATTTTAAGTCCGATTTGGTCCAAATTTGGTACACGTGTTGGTTGTCTATGTGGCTCGGACGAGTTCGTTAGCCAAAAAAATCCAACTACCGGAAGTACGTTTTTTGACCGGAAGTAACTATTTTTTGAGATTTGTACTACGAGAATGAAATTATTTTAGAGTTTTTTCTAACAATATAAATGTAGGATGTTATTCTGCGCATTTTGTTTTTTTACGCGACCTTATACCTAGCTCGCTTGGTTCCCCCAAAATCGACAAAAACGTAAAATACCATAAAAGTACCCAGTTCAAAGCCAAGTGATGCAAACTCGCGAGGCCACTAGGAGGAAACAAATTCTACTAATATATTGCGAACACACAGACAGCTGTTCAACGCCTTCGTGAGTAGACCTATTTCCCAAATTGTTGGTTGAAACCCTAAAACATAGGCGTATAAACTTAATTTTGGAAATTTGCTCAACTCACGTCAGCGGTCCAGCTGCGTGGTCGATTTATTTCTCTGTTGAACGTCTACTGGTAATTCGTTTAATATTATCTCCACTCTATAAAAAAATGCATTTTCAACTGTTGTTAATTTCGTTTTCAACAATTGCCATACTATTTTACTGTTCCCACAATTTCACCTTCCGTATCATATTTTTTATTGATCCAATTTTCCTGTAAATCTTCCAATACTTAAAAAGACGCGAATACGTCAATGGCAGTACGCCCATTGCTCTAAAAAGCGGTAGAGAAGCATCGGCTTTAGACCTAAATAACAAAACTCGTATTATATGCTTATGAGCAGTAATAATGGGTTTAATAGCCCCTAAATATGCTCCCCCCCTCAACAAATTAAACCATACTGCCATCGCGATTGCACTAGAGCAAAATAAATTTGCCAAGATAGGTTGTGGTGGGCACAAGGATCCAAGAAAATATATTTTACGAATGTGTAACGCTTATCTCCCCACCATCTCTTTAAGAGGCATAATTAATTACATTTTCTTAACTAACTGAATATTTGGATTCTTTTTTTGAACGTTATAAAACATTCTTGTCCCGGAACACGCTTCCACTATTTGTAACTGGCAACGGAAGCAGCTAGGTACTATGGTTTTAAAATAATCTTTGCAGTAAATGGGCCTTGGAGTTACGTTAAAAAATACTTAGCTGTTTTTTTAGGATATTCAATAAACCGATGGAGTAACGTTCGAATCTCAAAAATGTTAAACACAAACATGGGTTGAGTTTTACATATTTTTACGATTTTAAATAAACTAGTCCAGGCACAAAACCATTTACACTATTTCTATTTCTATCAATTACACTCTTTAGTTTTAAATGGCAGGTTATAGCCATTATTTTAAAAAAAAATCTACTCCGTTTCGTCATCCCCCAGTAGAGTACAAAATTTAGTTTTGAAATTGAAAACTTTCCAATCGAAACAGATATCATTCCTTTACCAAAAAAGTAGAGATTTAAAAAAAACCTTTATCCAATTTACACTATTTTTATCATCTTCAGTAAACAATGTTAAAGACCAAACATATTAAGAGACCAAACATGCCAAGAAACCAAAAACGTCAAGAGATGAAAAATATCAAGAAACCAAACATTTCAAGAGACCAACAATGTCAAGAAACCAATAATGTTCGGCAGGAAATTTACTATGGTAGATTTACACCCCGAGAAGTTTTCTGTATTGTAAATTTTACTGTTTTTATTGTATGTAATTTTAATTTAAATATTTAAAAATAACTTTTTTCTTTCGTAAAATGTTTTTGTGAAATCGGTTTTTCAGTAATTAAAAATGTTAAATGGTCGCCATTTTGAAAATATTAAAAAGAACGTTCAGTGATAAACGGTTATGCAGAAAATACGTTTACAAAGTTTGAACTCAACATCTTTTCTACTTCCAAAAATATTAAGTATTTTGTACAAAAAAATGGCTGATAATTCGAAAACAAAGCATTTCCGGACCTATGTTCACTGGATATTTTTTCATCAGAATGTTATAGAATCACATTTTCTTTTTTTTCTAACGAACCCGGGAGGGAATTAGAAAATCAACACATGTACGAAATTCGGACCAAATCGGAAGTAAAATGCGGCCGTTAGAGCACGAACACACGATTCATATATAATTTTTAATGACACAACAAAACGTGGTCTAGGTACCATGATCGGTGCTCATTAACCACTCCCGACCGTAGGTCTCACCATAAGAGTCACTGCAATAGCTCATCTTTCCTGTGGTAGTTCGCTAAGAAATAAGTCGAGTCTTCCACAGATGATTAAGAAAAAGAAAACCAACAGTGAGATAAAATTAACATAAAACTATCCTTGTACCTCGCTTAGTACATTTGAAATCACAAAAGCTAAAAAATAATTATAAAACTAAACTAAACAACAAGAGAAAGAAATACTGTAATATAATTAATCAAGTAAAAATAATAATAATAAACCTATTAAATTATACATAAAAACAATACATGCATACACGACACAAGCAGCTTACAAGAGCTTAAAACTACATATACATCTCCCATGGTAGCAGCTGTTTTTTACTACAATGACGTCACTGGACAGGGGGTTCGAGTTTGTTTACATGACTATAAAGCAACCTTTACTATCTAGTGACCTTGATCTACGTTAGGTTTTGAACAGATGATGGGTGAAATCAGCTGTTATATGAGCGTTTGCTCTTCTTCTGTTGTTAGACAAAATACCTTGTTTCTTTACAATCAGCTGATTGAAGAACTGTAAAATAAAATCATTGCAAAGGTTTGAAAATGTAGATTTTTTAAATTTAAGAAATTAAGATGACGTAAAAGTAAATAAAACCTGTTAATATAGAAAAGTTTTGCTTTTATTTGGTATAAACTGAATGTAAATCGGTCCAGTGGAAGTCTCAGACGAACTGTCCAAAGGATTGAAAAAGTTGATTTTTTCCCATGTTAAATCTTCATAAGAAAAGTCTATTTTTCATTTTTGATCCATTTAACGTAAATATTTTCAAAATACAAATAAAACATGCTAATATAGGACCGAAAACCTTTGTTTTGGTAAAACCCGCATGTAAATCGGCCCAGTAGAAGTCTCTGAGGAACTGTCCTAATGTTTTTTCCTTACGGCTTTAAATATATAGGTAAGACACATTAAAAAATCAAAAGGAAAAACAAACAAGACTTTATTTTTAGAAATAATTATTGCAGTATGTCGAGTCAGAAAAGATGTTCTTTTTTTAAGACGAACGTTATCATTCACGACGGCTTTTAAAATAAACCACTAATTATAATTTAAAAGTGAAAAGGCATTACTTTTACAGACGATTAGCCGACTGTGTCCGCGCCGAACTTCAAACGAAAACTGGCGAGGAAATAAATGAAAAGGGAAAACAAAATTAAATCAACGAACAGCAGCGTGACGGGGGGATTCACTGTTGTATTTAGGTTATAAGATCAAAGCTTTATACAAGAGATAATCCTAGAGTTGATTGTAACAACTCCATCCCGCGTCATAACATTGTGCAAGATAATCCCACATGAAGTGGGGAAAACAATGGTGTGGTAAACTGGAAAAATTAAGGTCGGTTTTGGAAACTAATTCGATTAGCAATGTAAACACGAGTGGTTTTACTTTCTCCACCCTATACGTAGTATATGGAGAAAGTATTGTTTTCGTCCTAATTTTAGAATTTGAATTTTTAGTGGAATTATCTGTTTTGGTGCTCCCTGGACCCCCAAAAATGGTTTAGTGCAATTATCTGTGTTAGTGCTCCCTGAACCCAAAAATATTTTCCGTGGAATTATTTGTTTTGGTGCTCCCTGAACCCAAAAAAGTGTTTTTTTGGTGATGTCTGTCCGTGTGTCTGTAAGGATGTGTACAGAGCTGGAGACCATACCAATGGTCCGATTTTGATGAAATTTGGTATGTAGGTGTAGTTCTGGAATATCTCCAGGCGATTTTTTCATTTTTCAAATTTTTGATTTTTAAGGGGTTTTACCCTCCAAAAGTTACTAAAAAACGAGAAAAATCTAAATTTCGCAAAAACGGCTCTAACGATTTTGATCAAATTTGGCTTATTTGTAGCCCCTAATGTACCCTACCATATGAAAAAGACAGCATCTTTCTAAAAATTCTCGTTTAGGTAATAATAATAATAACTTATTTTTCGGGGTTTTTGGCCAAAAAGTGGGTTGTTTTGCAAAATTCTCAAAAACTACTGAACGGATTGAAATGAAATTTGGTATGTAGCTTCCTCTAGGGCCGTATGTGCTGATAAGAAAGGGTTTCAAAATTTTAGGGGGGTTTGGGGGCTCAAATATACTAAATCAAGATTTCTCTAAAACTACTGAACGGATTGGAATAAAATTTAGTATGTAGCTTCCGTCATAGGTGCTCACTAAGAAAGGTTTTCAAAAAATTCGAAATTTTTGGGGTTTGGGGGGTCAAAGTTACTAAATCACGATTTCTCTAAACTTACTGAACGAATTGGAATGAAATTTGGTATGTTTGGAAAGTTAGTAAAATTCCCTATAAGAAATACATAGTGTAATTTATATTCATTGATATAATATATTTTTTGTTAATATACATTTAACTTTGATTTGTCTATCCGTGCAAAGCCGGATCGGGTTAGCTAGTATAATAATATAATATGGATGTGTGTTACATGTATCTAATATTTTCCACGGTAACATTTTCCTACTTTTGCAATTCTAAATAACCACCTCCTATGCTACTCTTGGGAAGGTATAAAGTTTCAACTGGGAGAAAGTATGTGGCAGTTATCTGCTACCGTTTATTTTTTAATGTAAAGACAAAACGTGATCTGCAGTATTTCCAACTGATTATTTTGGCTAAGGTAAATAAATAATATTCTGGCTTTGCGAGTTTGCACCTCGTCCTTGAGGCTTCGCTTCGCTCGCAGCGTACAAACTCGGCCGTTGGGTCTCGGATCAGAAGTTCCCCCACGTGGGTTTGAACCGTGTTATTTTATGGTATTTTACGTTTTGATCGATTTTAGAGGAACCAAGCAAGCTATAAGGTCGTGTAAAAAAACAAAAAAGCAGAAAATAATATCCTACATTTATTTGTTTAGATAAAACAAAATTAATTCTCGTACGAAAATCTAAAAATAGTTACTTCAGTCAAAAACGTGATACCGGTTGGTGCATTTTTTGGCTAACGAACTGGTCCGAGTGACGTAGACAACCAACGTGTGTACCAAATCGGACTTGAAATTTACGTTTCAATTTTCTAAATATTACACTCTCACTGCCGTTGCCTTTTTTTGGAACGAAGTTCCTTAACGCCGGTTGCGGTTGGAGTTAACAAATAGAAAATGTAACGAGTAACGAAAAAATGTGTTATTAATTGGTTGTTATGGCAATTTAAAATACGAGTAACGAAAAAGCTTTATCAAATTGGTTTCTATGGCAATGGACGTAAATACATTCGAGAAACATGTGTTTTGCTTCATCAATTTAAATTAAGAGACAACCGGTTCCGTCTGACGTAGTTCAGATAGTATCGTCAAGCGCTGAAATACATTCAATAAACATAAATTGTTGGTTCATCAGTCTAGGCCTAACCTAAAATTATTATGTGTATATTTTACCTGTCTTAAATGCAACATACATACGGTACAATAATTTTAGGTCAGGCCTAGACCGATGAACCAACGTTTTATGTTTATTGAATGTATTTACAATGAATGGATATTTAACTGTGTTTGCCGTCTTAGCTTTGATGTTATAATTAATTCTACACTTTTATTATAATAACATTAAACGTAGTGAAACAGTAAATATTTGTATAAAAACCAATTTAATAGTAAACGGCAATTGAAAGATTAAAATTATGTGTGTATGTTGCCGTTAAGGCTGGTAAAAGAATTGAAGAAAAGGCGTGATGAACTTTGTTCCTGA
Source organism: Philaenus spumarius (assembly GCA_018207615.1). Taxonomy (NCBI): domain Eukaryota; kingdom Metazoa; phylum Arthropoda; class Insecta; order Hemiptera; family Aphrophoridae; genus Philaenus; species Philaenus spumarius. The sequence continues at coordinate 15,300 of JAGFPH010004547.1, read as the reverse complement.
CGGGGATCCCACGAACGCACACATTTTTTCACTGAAATGATTAGGACAGAGATTTAAATAAAGAGACGATCGGTTCCGTCCGGCGTAGTTCAGATATTATCGTCAAGCGATGAAATTTTAGGTTAGGCCTAGAAAGTAATTTTAAGTCTAGGCCTAACCTAAAATTATTGTATGTATGTTGCCGTTAGGACAGGGAAAATAAATTAAACATACACACAATAATTTTAGATTAGGCCTAGACCGATGAACCAAAATTTTATGTTTATTGAATGTATTTACAATGAATAGACATTTAACTGTCTTTACCATCTTAGCTTTGAGTTATAATTAATTTTACACCTTTATTTTAATAACATTAAACGTATGGAAACAGTAAATATTTGTATAAAAACAAACAAATAATAAACGGCAATTGAAAGAATCAAATTATGTGTGTATGTTGATGATGAAAGAATTGAAGAAAAGGAGTGATGAACTTTGTTCCTGACGGGAGTCCCACGACCGCACACATTTACTTTTTATTAATATGTACTATTTACTTGATATTATACCGTACATATTTTTAATTCGCAAATTTCCAAACAAAAACTAAGAGATGTAAATGTGAAACAGAGTAACTAGATCTACGTAGTTCTCCCTTCCTCTAGGTCTACAATAAATACCTGACCGAGAAGTGAAACCAAATAACCAAGCTTGGCCTTTAACACTAAGTTTTAGCATTTTCTCGTTTCACCTAATTTTCTAATATTGAACTCAAACTACCATCGTATAAGAAGTTTCAAAAGTAACATTATTAATGATTTTCTATTCTATTTAATATATTACTAGTGGACACGGCAATGCTTCGCTATTGCTTGATTTACCTAACCTAAAATTATATTCATTTTTTGATCCAAATCAGTTGTTGATCAAAATCATCTGTTCATCAAAATCAGCTGTTTTAAGCTTTTCATATGAACAGCTGTTTTTTGTGCCCCTGATAAAATCAAAAGAAATCTTTCTTCTTCTTCCTTAAGATTGACCTTCCATAAGATTAACATGGGAACTTTAAAAGCCACTGGGGCAGAGCCCAAGGAACTTATTCAAAAATGTAAGGCCAGTTTGCAAATCTACGCGACACGCTCTTTCCAATGAGACGTCAATGGATAAAATCGGTTAAGAAATGGCGGAGGAGTTCAACCGACAAAGTTTCATGTAGCGTATTAATTATATAGATTACTTATGTAATTATACATACGTATCGAGGAAATGTCGTCATTTTGGTGTGAAAAAATACATTTAAAACATTGGCTTGGGAAAGTTGCCAGTGTTCAATATTATTTTAGTACTATTCAACAATTACTTAAGCAAATGTATATGATACTTACAGTAGTGAAAAGCCCCTTAACAACGAATACACTTACCTAAAACAAAAACAAAATAATACATTAGATTTGCACGAATACAATAATATTATTCACAGGGTGATTTTTAAATACTTATTGAAGCCATTTAAAAACTCATGATCGGTACACTAAAACTGTTTATTTTTTATAAAAATAGCATAAAAGTAAATGTGTCAACAAATTTGTTTTCAAATGTCCGGGATACTTGGGTCTCAAAGCTTGAAGGGCACTTGCTAAAACTTGTGACAAAAATTGGATCTTTGTGTTTAGACTTATCGACAGCACTTGCGTGAGTAATGATGTAAACCCTGCATTAAGCTGAGAGTGTAAACACGGTGCCCACAACCACCATGAGCACGGGCCTTGTCCTTAGCGGAACGGTAAAGGAAGCCGAAACCTTAGTAAGGTAAACAGGCTTGCGACCATTCTAGACCTCGGAGCAAACTGTTTGCAGTGTAGCCAACAATGATACCAATGGGTTCGTGCTGTCTAGGGCCACTCAGGCACTCCGGTATTGTATTCGTGGGGACAGAGGATATGCTACGTTTAAGATAGCTCCCCATTCCCCTTGAGATTTGAGCGAGTGTAGGTGGTGAGCCATATCGGAACTAATTACGCCAGCACTCTTCAGTGTTAACACACAAGTCAAGAACAATTGTGTCTTCTGTATTTTGCAATAGTGAAAAACGTAATTTGTTAAAAGTTTGTGTTAGTTTTTATTGACTTACTTTACACAATTATATTCGGAATTAAATTCTCTACAAGTTGAGTTTTAATGATATTTGATAAATTTCACAAAATTATTGTAGGACTATTAATAAACCTAATGAAAACATATTTTTAGACCATATTCAATTTGTAAGCACATTTTACATTAAATAAATTTAATTTTACACCTTAATTAACACTCTACATATGTCAGTAGGGCTTCGTTTATACGGGGTATCTGAAACACGGACGAAATCTCTCTAACGAAGCATTTATGTTAGAGCTATGGTTATATGAACTTTTTTCATTAGTTTTGCTAGTGGAATTAACTCAGAAAGTTCTCGGGGCATTAAGCGAATCACCATGTAGGCCTGTATGTACAGGCCTAATTGCATTTCTAAAAATCCGCGAAAATTAAAAACCTAAAACCCAAACCAAAACACGTATGTACTCGAGGATAGGTATAAAGGGTGTAAAAAAACCTTTCAGGACTCTATGTTTATATATTAATCAGGGAAATTATTTTTTTATCATCGGTAAGAATTTGTGTCTATAATCTATTTGACCAAAAAAAATCAGCAAAAGTAAAATATATTTAGTATTATATCAAACATTATTTCAAGGAAATGTGGGTTGAGAAACGCAGCTTACAACGTATTATTTACAAGTCATAGATTAGGTCAGTTTGTAAGGCAGAGCTTATAATTTAAAACTCATTGTTTTGTATCCAAGTCACTATTAGAATAAAAGAATAATTTTGTCCGTCTACCTGACTTTATTAATTTAAGTGTTAACTTAAATTGTAATTTTTTTACGCGTTTCGGAACTTCATTTCATCCAAATAAAACTCGCGCTAAATTTGTGTCATTAGTCCATTAAAATAATACAAAGTCAACAAAACACAAAAACAACATAATATTTTAAACACAACAATTCGACTTGGCACACGGTCGAATACGTATAACAACTGAGGACGTTGGACCTCTTAAGGAATGTAATACCAGAACAAAATAGTCCCATACAGTCCTCTTCAATATAACTTATATGTCATCAAATTTTGAAGATAATCTTTTGTAATTTGCAGGAAATCGTTTGTGAACACCTAAATTAAAATTCGTAGATGACAAAAATTGTAAATTATACACTTTTATTAAAGATATTTGCTTATAAACAAGACGGAAAACATGACTTTCAGTCGAGTCACTTGATAGTAGTAAAACATCGGGGCGAATTTTGTTATCTACTATACACTGGAGCTTCCTGCAAATTTAAATGTCGTCCGCACATAGCGGAAACTAAAAATAAGACCGACATTAGTAAAAACGAAAGTGTATACAAGCGATATTCTAGTCACTCTCGAGAGCTTTACCAATGTAATATCATAGACCAACCTTCTCAAGGTTGGCTTCGCTCACGGGATTCACTCGAATGGTATTGCACACCTTAACTTACAGCTCAATGATTACGTTTCTTATCTATCGTCTTTGCAGTGTCATAAATCAAATTGGATTTTGTCATTTACATATGCTCTGAACTTTTTATCTGCGCTGTATATATTTCATATTCTTCCATCGCGTCCATTTGCTTTATCTTTTTATCTTGCATATTTATGTGAATTGGCTGGAAATTGGTCTAAAATGGAGTACGAGTGGTTTTGTTTAGTAATGTGACGTGCGTTAGATTTATTAGTTGTAACTCTATTATTTTGGTAGATGTTCCTTGGGCCATTTATAGCCGAATTTTTGAAGAAAATAAGAACTATTACACTCGACTCAACTTGAAAACGGTTGGTCGAAGGAGGGGGGTAAAACTTCGTTTCTATCCGTTTCAGACCATTTGGAGACGATACCTGAAATTCATTAATATATGTTTTATTCCCGGATTGATAAGTGGTAGTAAATATCCATCAAAATTGCTGATTTTTTGGTTGAAAGGATCCTAGTAGGATTCTTCAGATAATTTTTTTTTTGTTTTTCGATCCAATTCAACATGGCGGAGTTATACCGATTAATCATTTTTGGGTAGGGATTTGAAGACTATATAAGTATATTGGCTTTTCCCACCTTGATAAGTGGTAGTAAATATTTTGAAATATTTTAAACTTTGAAGCAACTTGTAGGATGTCCAAGATACTGACTTTTTTATTTTTCGATTTGAGACAAAATGGCGGCCTAATTGATTCAAACCAAAATGACAAAGTTAGACAGAGGAAATTTCATTATTTCTCCCACTCATAAGCCCGAATACAATTTGTGGGCTATATCATTCGAAAGGTAATTAAATTTACTACAATCCTGTGCAAAGGTATTTCAAGTACAGTTCCCGGTACAAGGAACAAAACTGATACAAAGCTCCCGATAAATGATTTTTTCAGTATACATGTAAGGTTTTTGAGCAATTTCTCCCACGTCAATTTTATTGAACTTCACAATCATAACACACCAAATAGTGAACTTTAAACAGTGATTTAATAATTAACAAAATAAACGGCTCGAACTTAAAGTACAGGTCAGGTTAATTTATTTCGCTCCCATAAGTGAGAGCGGATCGAGCTTGAGGGCGGAGAGTGAAAACAATAGTTATATTTAAATTAAATATTACATGAATAATATTTTTTTACAGTAAAATTTGTTTCATTCAATCAACAATAAAACAGCAACAATACATAATTTCCATGGAAACTTTTTCGAATTTAATTTTAGTTTCAAACTATCCTTTAAGAAGATAACCATCCGAGAAGATCGGGTCGTTTTTTACGCGCGCGGGTTCGGATTTTATTCAGTTATTCGAGTGCGTGACTCCTACTGTACCTAACTGGTGTTGTATGGTATTGCATTAGTGATACAACAAATACTCATTCAGCATAATGGTTTACCCTTCTGCATAGAGGTCTATCCTTCTGCATAATGGTTTAACCTTCTGCATAAAGGTTTAACTTTCTG
>JAGFPH010004547.1:0-10255 GCA_018207615.1 Philaenus spumarius | reverse complement strand
GCATAACGGTTTAACCTTCTTCTTAATGGTTTAACCTTCTGCATAATTTTTTAACCTTATGCATAATGTTTTAACCTTCTGCATAACGATTTAACCTTCTGCTTGATGGTTTAACCTTCTGCATAATGGTTTAACCTTCTGCATAACGGTTTAACCTTCTACTTAACGGTTTAACATTCTGCATAACGGTTTAACCTTCTGCACAATGGTTTACGCTTCTGCATAATGAAGTTTTGATCTCTGTTCATTGTATTATTTCTACATTACTGTTTAGTGCCAATTAGGTTGTAGTAGGAGTCCCAACCAAAAAACAATGTTATTCACTTATTAAAATTACGTCTATTGTAAATTTATTAAATAAAAATGATTTCGAATAAATAAGAAAGGTTTGTTCGTATAACTGTTATTTTATGTTATTCCAACTACTATATATATATTTTACGTGAGGTGTAAAAACTGTGTAGGCACATGTTATAATGCCGACCAACTAAAGACACCTCTTGCTGACCTTGACGACAGGTATCACCTAGCATTGTCACCACCAATCAAGCTTTCCTCAGCTGTTTTTCTTTTATTCTCATTACTTGGAGGATGAATCTCCGCCACCTTCCACTTTTTCTCATCTTGCCACTTCTTACAAAGTCTGTCTTGCATTTTGTTTTATCTGAGGCATTGTCACCTCTCCAGCTCTCCTCTCGTCGAATGTCTTACGCCTTTCCCAGACCAGCAGATCTATTGAGGTATTCCAGCCACCACCATTACCGCACCTAGCGAGACTGTTCTCTTTCTCATATGAACTTCTTAATTGCTTCGTCCCAGGCCGGTGCGGATTATAGTATTATGGAATGAACCTCACATGCAAACAACCTTCTTTTCTTCTCTCTTAGCCCTCCTGTATTGGGCATCAAGCGCTATAGGTTTCCTGCCAAAGCGGCGGCCTCAGTTGACACTTTTTTTCTAATCAATCTGAAACGTATAGTTAAAAAATTTTACTGAATGGAGAACATTATTTGATATATATATATATATATATATATATATATATATATTTGTCTCGTAGCACTATTTGTTGATCTTGTGTCAGTTAACATTAATTGTTGATCATTTTGAAACGCTTATAACTTAAGTTCTAATTATAGTAGAAAGCTAATTTTGACACCATTCAATTCAGAATGAAAAACCGCATATGAAAAGTATCATGTATAGTTATATATACAAAAAAATTGACTTAATTTTAACAACACATTGTTGATCCCCAAATTACCTTCTTTGTTGATCGAAGTTCGTTTTTGTTGATCTAGCTTATTGATCAACAAAAAACTGTTAAAAATATGTTTGTGTTTGTATAAAGCGTGTCCCATAAGTAAAGTAACAAACTTCGGGAAATGGTTCTGTAGGTCAAAATAAGGAAAAAAGTTTATATAAACACAAACCCGAAAACGCTTCGTTTTCTAGATATCTGCCATTTTGTTTTTTGTACAAAATAATTATTATCTAGAAAACGGTTTGACTGATTGAGTTCAAACTTGGCATGCCGTTTAACCAAACAATTATGTAGCTCAAGAAATATAAGCATTTAAATCCAATCATTATTTTTAAAATGGCGGCTGTTTGAAAATTTTAAACCTAAATTACTCAAAAACCGTATATTTTAACAAAATATTTCAAGGAAACTTTTTTGTAGCCCTTTTGATTTTCTATCGGAGGGTGTAACTGTCAAAACAATCGGATGAAGGAAATAGTTCAGTTATGTGTAAATAATTGAGGGCTAAAAAAAATTTGCGGTTTTTTTAGTAATTTAGGTTTGAAATTTCCAAACAAGTGCCATTTTGAAACTCATTATTGGATTTAATCGTTTATATTTCTTGAGATACATAATTGTTAGGTTAAACATTATGCTAAGTTTGAACTCAATCAGTCAAACCGTCCTTTCTCTAGATAAGAATTATTTTGTATAAAAAACGAAATTTCAAATATCTAGAAAACGAAGCTTTTTCGAGCTTGTGTTTCTATGTACTTTTTTCCTTATTTTGACCCATTCCTCGAAGTTTGACACTTTACTTATGGGACACCTGGATAATAGTTTTTTTTATGCATTGTGCATGTTATCATAAATTGTTGTGTGAAATAATATATTAATAATAACTTTTTAGCACTTTATGTTGCAATTTTCTACAGATACTACTAGTAAATATAACACAGAGTAAATAAAACTCTTCCGGAAAACGTGTTATCTTAATAATAGCTGAAACTAGAAACGGGAAGTTTGTTAAGAATGTTCTTTGTTTCATATGAGATGGTGGAGAATTAAAGTTTTATTTAATTAATTTAAAACAGCATTATTTTCCAGAAACCCTATCCCGGCTATACTAAAACTAAAACAATAAAAGAAAAATTTAATTTATGTTTATTTTTTATTTTGTAATTTTAAAGGTATCGCAGAATTAAATTCCAAGTTATCATTCAACAACGTCTCTTAACTCTTTTGGAACACTCTTTACTATAGTTCAGCTTGATAGAAAATAGAAGCTGTAAATTATGGTCGGAGTGTTTTGACTTTGCCATAAACCAGGAAAACATCGTTTAGTTTTTTATTTAAAAACAGAAGAAAATAAGAAACAGTTTTGGAAAACTCGTTACGATATTTGCATAGTGGCTAAAACTAAGGATGCCAAATATTTGTAGAAATGTTTTTTCTGCGGCGCCTTTGGAGATAACGAAGGATACCTATTTTTAATTTATAATTTTTAAAACGGAAGAAAATATTTAAATCCTTTCGGAAATTTTTTGACTATATTTCATTGATGGCTGAAGTTGAAAACTTACAATTTGCTAGAAATGTTTCTTTTTATGCCGTAACACATTGCACTAATTACACATTTTGATAATTATTCTTAAACTGCAGAACATATGAAAACTCTTCTGAAAAACTGGTCATCATACTTAGTAACGGCAACAACTAGAAACGGAAAATTTGATAGGAATGTTTTTATTTTGTGTCGTTAGAAATAACTGGAATACATGTTTTGGTTATTTATTTTAAATCGTAGAAAATAAGAAAACTTGTTACTACATTTCGGCAACTGTTGAAACAATAAATTGTAATTTTTGTTTTGTAGGCACTTTTTTAATACCGCAGGATTAATGATTACCTATTTTACAATTTATTTAAAAAGGAAGAAAATATTAAATATCTTGTGGCAAAAACGATTACTTTATCGAAAGAATTACTTCCTATAGAATGGTGTACAGAATGTTTGAATGTGAGTTTTAACTCTCTCGTCCAGCTTCTACAGTTAGAACCAACATCAGAGTTAATTATGTTTTAACCTATGTGTACTGATTACTAACACTAGATTTACTTATGCACTATGCTGCTACTCAATTTGTATTATGCTAGCACAAACTAAAGACCTTTTGTTCTTTACCAACAAGAAATATATATTTTTTTAAACACACATTCTAAAAAAATAACTTTTTTTGCAAGAATTATACACAAAAGTCTTATGGGAGTGCTATCAGAATAACTAATCTACTTAATACAGAAAAGTATATGTTTTAGTATTGTCTCCTTTATACTATATGTGATAGCCATGACCGGATTTTTATTAATTATTTCTTTTATTCGTGGAAAGACAACCACCTCTTTCTGAATGCTATAGTATTAAATTCTTAAAAACTAAAGTAGATTGCATTAAAACTATCAAATATTAATTTATAGCATAGTCCAGCTACCTATTGTTACCTTTGCCGCACAATGGGTAGTCATATTTATTAGCCCTAATAAAACAAGGAAATGTCGGCTCAAAGAGGCGATGTTAGGTCAGGTACTGGTGAGGTATCTTGGTAAACATCCCTTAGGTCGTAAACACTTATAGGCTTGCACTGTGGCCTACAAGTATTCAATTATAACTATTTTGTATATTAACATTACTGACAAAATTATTTATTTTAGGATAAGGAATTTAATTCAATTGTTTAAAATTTTCAAATGTAGGCCTATATGTTTTCGCTGATGGTGCGAGATTTCGTTTGATTGATCAATAGATAAAAGTTCGTACAAATCATTTAAAAGTGATCACTAAATTTAGAAATATACAATTACATTTTTTATGTTAAATACGAAAATACATGGAGGGGGAAAAGTCTGAGAACGGCTTAATATTTGGTATATAAGGAAAATTTTAAGGTAGGTGTGATTGAGGACCTACTCTATGTAAATTTCAATTATATTCACAACGGTGTAAGATATGGATGTGCCGTTTTCAACATTGATTTTCTCTTAAATTTTTACATTGAAATTGTGTATCAGATGACCACTTAATTATTTATAAAAAAGTTACATTCAAAAAAGGCAGATCCAAGATGGGAGAATTTTTTTTACATATTAATAAAATAGTGTTTTTACATAGAGTAAGCTTAATCATACCTACCTTCCAATTTTCCTTACATAACAAATATTAAGCCATTCTCAGACTTTTCGAACACCCTGTAATTATACGAGTATACTGCACTTAAAAAGCATTGATACTATCTCGTCTCAACATATAGATCAGCGTCGAAACTTCACTAGCTTTCAAACATGTAGTGTTGGTGAAAAGTATTTAACTGTTTTCTTATGAACACCTTTAAAATCAATAAACGGTACGAGGCCTGGCACATACTTTCTTACAAACATATTTAAATTATTAAACAGATTCACTGTGACTTCATAATTGTATGTAGGGTAGGAGAGGTGATTTATAAAGTAGGAGATTAACAAATAAATATTATTATTATTGTTATCTAGAGAGATAACTATTCCATCAATTTCGAACAAATTTGAAAAAAGCACGTCAATTATAGGCCTCTATAGATGCACTAAAAATTTTGAAAAACAACCCCCTTTATGGCCAAAAACCCCCAAAAATCAGTTATTATTATTATTATTATTATTTCTAAACGAGAATTCTTTGAAAAATGCTGTTTTTTGCATATAGTAGGGTACATTAAAGGCTTCAAATAAGCCAAATTCTATCAAAATCGTTAGAGCCGCTTTTTTATAATAAAATAATAGAAGATTTTTTGGGGGTTCTTTTGCCAAAATGAGGTTGTTTTTGTTTAAATTTTCAAACCCGTTTTTCGTGCATCCATACAGGCCTACTTGACATGTCTGGTGCAAATTTGTTTGAAATCGATTGAATAGTTTTCCCTCTATACATACAGACATATACATACATACAGACACACACACTCACCCCCCACCCACACACACACACAAAGACACACCCCCACATACATGAATACATACAGACATTTTGTAAAAAAACATTTTTTGGACTCAGGGGGTCCCAAAACGGATATTTCCACAAAAATCTCAACATCGATTTTTTTGCGATCACTATACTTTCTCTGTACTATAGTACAGTATAGTGAGAAAGTAAAAGGGTTTGAATCATTATTATTGTATTTTGTGTAGCGCTAGTCTATACGGTTTGTTATTAAATAGGTTCAGTCCTCTTTCAATGTAGTGACATAGTATGTTTAATTTTTGAGCATACAGTATTACATAATAAAATTAGTAATATTTAGGTAGTTTTTACAAGGAATGTATTTATATATCAAGCTATATTTCATTAAAAACTTGCATTTTACTACAGAGTAAACATACTTTAATTCTGGTCAGGAAACTTTTAGCAGTCATTACAATAAACTAGGAGAAACATCAATGAGCTTCGCATGCATATACCCTTATAACCTCTGCACAAGTATTTTATAAACTTTTGCATTAAACTTGTAAGTACTCTAATTAATGATAGTAAATGGGATTAATTGTTTAAATCAAATTATTAAGTAAATGATACGTAACAAGAATAATAAGAACTGTTAAAAATAACCAGCATAATTTAGGTTCTCTTCAATATAAATCTAACCTACAGACTACTCAATCAATTATTAATTGATTGAAATCATGAAATCAGCTGTTAATCGAAACAATATAAGTAACAGGTGATTATTGTACCAACACTTAACATCGTCAATGTGCTCTTCTATGTCTTTTATATAGTCAAATATTTGTTTTAAACTATTTAAGATTTTTGCCCATACATTTTAAATATTTGGAGATATAACCAAACTTTAAAGAAAAAGTATGTATATGTTTAAAAAGCATTATTTGGTATTTAAGTAGAAATAAGTAGTATTTGCACTAGATCTGATTGTTAGGTAATAATTTTACATATTGTCATTTATGTTTATCAAAAATTATATATTATTACTGTTAGAAAATTGAAGTTAAGTACTCGAATAAAATTTTTATAGAACTCCATATATCATAAGCAAAGTTTGGTAAAATTGTTAATTCTGAGTAAAACATAAAAATACAAAAATCAATTATGAAAACCGATTACGGCCGCCAACTTAAAACAAAACCATAAAATCAAAACTTTTAAAATGTTCTTTTAAAAGATATTTATAATAATTGGATAACTCTCAACTACAGTAAATATTTCTTTAAAAATCACAACCACGTCCATAATATACTTTTTTGCCATTGGAATTTGAAAAAAAATACTTCTCTTAGATTAATTTTAGTTGCAAAATATTGAAGTTTTAGCAGAAATCAAGCTAAACCGATTCTGGTATTAAAATTAGTTTCTATAACGATGGATTGACCATACTTTGAAACATTTTTGTTGAGATATTTGCCATGTTAGTTCTGGTTAAAAAAAAATATATAAAGAGGAACCCAGAACTAGAATACTAGAACTGAGGCGTCTGGAAAACAAAAACCTAAGTATAAAAGAATGAGAGAAACCACTGTCACAAGGCACCGGCGTACAAAGAATGAATCTTATTTTTTTTAGGTAAGTCAACATAGGTCTAGTTTTATTTTTTCTATTTAGTTTATACATGTGTTAGTCCTTCACTAGACAACGAGAGTTTGTTTATACTCTCAAAATGTCATGCATTACTTCCTATACAAAAATGATTGCAAATGTTGTAACAACAACCAACAACAAAATGTAATAATAAACCGATTAGTTTACTGCCTATACGTAAAGTTCCCAGTTATACTACTTTCATTTAAGTGTTTGGTACTCATCGACTATTTAAAAGCTTAAAACTTTTAATTCATTATTTAAATGTGTATGGTATAAACCATATTAAAAATCAAAATAATATTATAGTACACTTGCATATCTATTTTATAACAGAAAAATTATTGTTTAATTATTGTACATCTAAAATAGTCATTTTAAAATAATCAAGTAGTCTAGCCATAATTAGAACTCCTATTTTCCATATGTTGCAAAGAATAAACCATTTAAAATATAATAATATTAACATATTATATCTATTTGTTTTCTTATACCCCTAATATTTGAATTTACACAGTTAATATAGCCAGGTAATAAATGTCAATACAATTATATCTTTAGCTTAATTAGTAGCGCTCTGTAGATATCTTAAATACTCCCCCTCAAAATGCGCACTTTGTTGGTGACTTCTCTTAAAATCATTTATATACTTCAAATGAAATAATCAGAGCGGCCCTACAGCATTTAAATTATAAGTTTATCTTATTTTGATGGTGAACACTTTATACTGTATTGCATATTGATAAGTCCACTACAGTCAGATAGATTTAATGTAAGCTTCATTACGGTATATGCATTGTAATTAAAGTCATTAGCACAAGTTTGAAATACTATCGTCAAAGTCAAAGTTTTGTGATATAAAGTCAGGGTTTAGAAAATAAAATATAAGAAGAGGGTAATGTCCGTTTTTTGGTAATCAGAATGCCAGAGTTCGGCTTCTTACTTTTAATAGTCGTGGATGACAAATGGTGACTATTTTGAGCCTTAGGAGTGCGTTTATAAAAAAAGGAATTTAATTTAAAAAACATACACCGCATCTAACAACCATCCGAACAGTGCGTACTAGAGCAAACGAAACAGTTCAGCCAAACACTGAAACACCATAATTTCTTTTCTAAAGAAACTAAGGAGAGTGTTTTTTCATTGTTCATTTAACTATTGGAAAAGTGACCAAATTCGATATAGATTGAAATTATATATCATAGTCAATGTTTGTTAAAATTCTAAGTTTTGAGTAAAACTGTTAATTAGTAATAAATAAAAATACGCAAACCGTTTATTGTCACCAACTTGAAACGGGAACAAAAAATATATAATTATAATATTAAACGATACTAGTAAACGAGCTACTATACAATGATGATAGCTATGTTTGAATTAAAAATTTCTTCAAAGTTGTATCCACTACCAAAATATGCCTTTTAGAGCTCTGAAATATGAAATAATATTTTATGTTTAGATTTTTTCATTTCAAAATAGTTAGTTTGCTCACTATGGTATTAGTATGGTGGCCTGTTACACTTTGAATATGTATATTGAATAGTTTTTTGTTGTTTTTTTCTTTAAAATACTACATGAAAGCTTAAAACATTTAATTAACTATACAAAGTACAGTATAAACCTTAATAGAACTAAAAATAATACAATATAACATTCGCACATTATTTGTGCAATTTATAGAAAATTAAAATTATTGATGTTTTAAAATAACGAGATATAGTAAAAATAATAAACATTTACCAAATTAAGTAATGGTTCCGAAATTTCTAATAAATAGTAGACCCAACATATTTATATTTTATCTCTTTTTACATCTCTTTAGTTTATCTCTATGAATTAAAATGTTTATTCCTCCTTAAAAATCCACCTGTAGAGAAAGTATTGCAAATTCTTTAAAAACTTTTTGATTTTTTCAAAACAAAATAATTGTTCTTTGGAAAAGTTTAACAATGCATGGATGCTTTACAAATCCATAATACAAATTTGAATTTATTCAGGCTATCAAACGTAACATATAGTTAAGGAGCTTATAATATTCGCCAAAACTTCATATTTTCCCGTTTACTCAACTATGTTATTGACTCTTAAATAAGCTCTTTAAATTAAAATGACAAAAACATACCTTAAGATCGCCTATTGTAATTTACAGCTTTCCTTCAACTATTTATATTGTTTCTCCTTATGATATTTCAAAAGTCGCATGGAGTATTGTTATGTTACAGTATTTAAAAATGGCATGTACTTCAAATCACTGACTTCTTTAAATCTATTTAAATCAACTTGTTTCTAATTGTTACAACTACAAGACGAGATGTAAACTTATGTCTAAATACGTCTAAAATGTGTCTAAAATATGTCTAATCAACCATTAAAGAAATTAAGAAAAAATAAAAGATATTTTAAAAAAACCCTTCTCTATTTCCTTAAAGATCCAATGCTGGCTGAAATATTGAGAACTAAGTTGTTCAGTTGTTAAAAGTGAAAGCCAAATCACAAGACTACCTGCTACCTGCCCTATCTCCCATTGTCCTTAACGCACCCAAAACGTTCTCAATAACTATTTAGTTCAGAGTTTTCTACATATTTGTCAATGGTCAGTTTGTTTCATTTGACCAATGTTGTAAAAAATATGAAGAACAATTTCATCCTAGGTTAGGTAAACTTATATGTCAATTACAACTGGAAATTATTTGCTATTCAATTAATTCCACTAGCATCGTTGATTCAATGTTCTCTACTTCTGTTTCCGTCGTAACGATTTAAAATGGAAATTGTAAAAAAAACTTAAAGATTGAAATGATGACGTGAACATTTTTAAATTTACAATATTCCCCTTACTATTTTATTTTGTGTGTAAAAATTTACCAAGTGTCTGCTGTTACAGGCACAAAAACGACGCGGCGGTTTTAACAAAACGTTTTACTTTTTTTAATAAATGCTCAATCTCGTTTTGAAATAATACATTAAACATTATAACACACCAGAACAGTTTTGAAACCAAATAAGTAAATCAATGTAATCGTGTACTGATAAATTTAAAATATTAAAATTGTATGTGAACTAATTTCAAATCGTTACTTATTTGGAAATATTACAACAAACCAAAAAGCAGGACAAATAATACCTATAAAATACACTTATCTGTACTATAAATGATGACATCCATCTAATTTATTGATATTCACGAACTTCAATATTTTACTGCATGGTAAAATAAGTTTGGAACACATATTTGGAAATAAAAAATACTTTTAAATGTTGAATACAAAGAATTGATATAGCTAATACTACTGATAATTTTCATTGTACACTTTGTCTAAAATGAAATATTTTGTATTAAAACCAAAATGTCTTGGAATCTTATCTAGATTTTTAACCGATGCTGTTGATTAAAA
>JAGFPH010004546.1:81378-117085 GCA_018207615.1 Philaenus spumarius | reverse complement strand
TGATTTGTGGGTATGTGTGTTTGTACTTTTTATTTTTGTTTGGGGTGCCCACATGTGAGTGATTTCAACACCTGAAGATGAGAACCTGTTCTCGAAACGCGTAGTGTATACTGCAACATAATTTGCATGACGGAAATCAAGGTATATGTATATATGTTTATATAGGTATACTACATTTAGTTTCATACTATATTGCAACTGGAGACATAAAAATTAATTTTATTTTACGTTTGATTGATTTTTGGGCAACCAGACGGTCTATAAGGTCGTGTAAAAAAACAAAATGTGCCGAATAATCTCCTATATTTACTTTTTTTTAGATTAAACCCCAAAAAAAGTTTCACTTTAGTATTGATAATCTCAAAAAAAAATTACTCCCAGCAAAAAAAGTGCTTCCGATTGTTTGCTAACAAACTCGTCCGAGCGTCCGAGAAAAACAACGTGTGTACCAAATTGGCTTTATAAAATCATCCAAATAAGAACACGAATCGATAAGCAATAACTAATGAACAGTTATTTATAAAAACCAAATTGAACAAACTGTAAAACAACTACTAACCAACACAAGGGTGTACAAACCAAACCTATTTACACGTCAAATTACTGTTGTGGTGAATATTCAACTAGTTTACATTACACGATTGCTTTGTTATGTCTGAGGGAATGAGTCTGTCAGCCAGCGACATTCATTTTATTATATAAACTAGTAAACCCCCGTGAAAATCACTGGCAAAAAATTAGATACACTTCAGAAATACATCATTCTTAAAAATACTATTTAAAAACAACAGACTTTATCAAGGCCTACTTAACTATGATGACGGGGATTTTTAACTCGGTAAATGTGTACAATTATAAGGATTATAAAACTGTAGGCCTATTTGTTAAACTTTTGATTTATATACGTTATTAAATATTTAAAGAAAGATAAAACTCTTGTGTTTTAATTACTTTTTATTTTATAATATTGGTAGATCAAATGATTTAGAAGTTATTAATATTATAGTGCAGGAATTAATAATCCAATATATTTATGTTATACGAAGATGTATGAATAATTCCGAAGTTAAACGAATAAGTATATCTTCTTTAAATTTGTATAAACGAATATTTTGATTGTAAAAGGTTGTATTTATACATAGTTTTTATCCTCAAAACAAATCGTATAACGCCTGTATTAGTTCTATAACTCATATTTTAAAAAATCCACTACACAAGAAATTATAATGGTTGTAGTTGTAAACGTAACCCTAAAGTATAATCTATGCTGGGTTTGGTTTAAGAATTACAGATGATGGGTGAAAGTAACAGGCTTTATTAAGAGTTGATAAAAGCACTAATTATTGCTAAAATCCCATAATTTGTAGAAATTCTAATTTTTCCTTTAAATCCAAATTTTAATATAATTAGACCACGCAGCTGAACCGCTGACGTGAGTTGAACAAATTTCGAAAATTAAGTTTATAGGCCTATTTTTTAGGGTTTCAACCAACAATTTGGGAAATGGGTCTATTTACGACGGTGCTGAATAGCTGCAAAATGGTTCTCACGCCAATCCGAATAGCTTCAATACAATGGGAGTATCTTCAATACACAATGCATTGCATGCATCACATGCCATTCCGAATGTTGGGAGTGTCTTCAACACACAAAACATTGCGTGCTCCGCACGCCATTCCGCATGTTGGGATTATCTTCAGTACGCAATGCATTGCGTGCTTCGCACGAAAACCCCCCGGTAGAATCCACCACATGGCTTTGAACCGGGTAGTTCTATGGCATTTTATGTTTTGATCGATTTTTGGAGAACCAAATGAGCTATAAGGTCGCGTAAAAAAACAAAATGTACAGAATCACATCCTACATTTTTATTTGTAGAAAAAACTGAAAAACAAACTCATTCTCGTAGGAAAATTTTCAAAAAATTTTTACTTCCGGTCAAAAAACGTGCTTCCGATTGTAAATTTTTTTGGCTAACGAACTCCTCCGAACGACGTAGACAACCAACATGTGTACAAAATTTGAACCAAATCGGACTTAAAATGCGGCCGCTAGAGTGCGAGCACATATATACATATATATATGATTTTTTAAGACACCCCAAAACGTGTTCTGTGGACCATGATCGGTGCTCATTTGCTACTCCCGACCTTGGGTCTTACCATAATGGCCACTGCAATAGCTAATTTTTCCTATGGAAATTCATTAATAATTCGATCACGCAGCTGAACCGCTGACGTGAATCGAGTGAACTTCCGAAATTAGGTTTATATGTTTTAGAGTTTCAACCAACTATTTGGGAAATCAGTCTACTCAAGAATGTGAATTGCTGCCTGCTTGTTTGTACATAAGGTTTAGAAGAAATTGTTTGCCCCTCAGCCTCCAGTACCAATTCACGGGCTCCTCCGTCCCGCTAGAAGCGGAAAACCCCGCTTTGCGAGATTGCAAACTCGACTTTGCAGCCTTTGTTTATGGACTGCGATGCCTCGCTTGCAGCGGACAAAGGAGTTTGCATCCTGGTTGTTACTTTGAACTCAAACGTGGTTTTAAACCGCTTACGTGGAGATCGATTTTTTGGGAACCAGGCGGGCTATAAGGTCCTGTAAAAGAACCAAAATGTGCAGAATAATCACCTGTATATATTTGTTTAAATAAAAGTCCAAAAGTTTTCATTTTAGTACGAACAATCTCAACAAATTTTACTTCCAGTCAAAAAACTTGCTTTCGGTTTTTGGATTTTTTTTTCTTTTTGTTTGCTAAAAAACTCGTTGGTTCGACTTAGAAAACCATCGTGTGTACCAAATTTGGTCCATATTAGACCTAAAATACAGTGGTTAGAGTGCAAACATAAAATAATATAATATACTTTATATATCTATATTAAGGGTGGAGAAATCGTCACTTGACCCTGCTTTAAATAAATACTGACATTATTTGATTTATTACAGATCAGGACCTGTTGGAACCTTGTATACACATAATCATGTTGTTAAAAATAAACGTGTAAATAATAACAACAAATCTAAGATTTTAAATAGTGTTCAAATGAAATTATTTCGTACATTTTATAACAGCAGTTATAATAAAAGTTAAAAGAACCAGCAAGGTTCAGGTCCACATTTTAATGAAAACCTAACCTAAAGTTGGAAATACAAATAATTGCTTCAAAGTTTGAAATCAGCTGTTAATGGGAATATTTGAGCAAACAGCTGTTTGATCTGTTATTTTATTCAATTGGTTGCTATGGTAATAAATGTAAATACTTGTGTTGGTTCATCAGTCTAGACTTAACCTAAGATTTTTTCTGACCAAATTAACAAAAATATTGAATAAAACAATGTTTTTATCAAAATGAATTAATTGTAGCCTATGTTTCTCAGGGTTAGTGTAGACTTTTATTCGCAAAACTATTTTTTAAATTGGTTCAGTAATTTCAGAGATTACCCCCTACATGCAAACAAATTTTACCTCTTTATAATATTAGTATTGAAAATAGAATTATTTTTTGTTTCAGACGCATAATTATTTAATATGTTGTAATACCAACATCACGGGCTTAAACTATTGTACTACTTATTGCTTTCAATTTGTTTTGATGACGCAATACTTTTTTTACTGACTGTCAAGTGACTTTTGGCCCACCCTGTATATAATGTCTTAATGTAGCCCAAAAACGTGATCAGGGGACCGTCATTGGCACTCATTGTCTGCTTAGCTCTCGTCATAAGAGTAACTACAATATTGTTCCGAAATTATTGCTGTTCACGCAATTAGCATCGGATGCTGTATCAACGCACCGTGGAGCACAACGGAAGGTCTGCGTATTGATTTACCCGACTCCATTGTAATGTCCTTGCGCAGAATTTGATTCCGCTCATTGTTGTACGTTTGGTCCGAACACTACTTCAATACGTTCACCTTTGTAAAAACGCATTACGGCTCTCTTATAACGTATGCCAGGTGGCTGTATAGTTATGGAACACAACATACAGTTTAGTAAAATTAGATAGAGCTTATTGTTGCAAACAGCGTTCCGCCGTTGACAGTTTTTACGCAACGAAGACAAATAAAAAATAAACGGTACCAGATAACTGCCACATACTTTTTCCCATTTGAAACTGTATACCTTCCCAAGAGTAGCATAGGCGGTGGTTATTCAGAATTGCAAAAGTAGGACATACCATGGAAAATATTAGATGCATGTAACACACATCCATATTATATTATTATATCATAATATTATTATTAAAACTATTCGATCGATTTCGAACAAATACGCACCAATCAATTAGGCATTTATAGATGCACGAAAAATGGTTTTGAAAAATTTGGAAAAACAACCTCCTGGCCAAAAACCCCCAAAAATCTGTTATTATTATAATTACCTAAACGAGAATTTTTTGAAAGATGTGGTTAATTTTCATATGGTAGAGTACATTAAGGGCTACAAATAAGCCAAATTTTATCAAAATCGTTAGAACCGTGTTTGAGAAATTTAGATTTTCTCGTTTTTTCCCCCACTTTTAAGGAGTAAAACCCCTTAAAAATCCAAAATTTGAAAAAATGATAATATCTGGGTGTAGATATTCTAGAACTACACCTACATACAAAATTTCATCAAAATCGGACTGTTGGTATGGACTCCAGCTCTGTACACATCCTATCAGACACACGGACAGACATCACCAAAAACGGGGTTCAGGGAGTACCAAAACAGATAATTCCAGTAAAAATTCAAATTCGAAAATTTGGACGAAAACAATACTTTCTCTATATACTACGTATACTCCCAACATTTGGAATGGCGTGCGAACCATTTTGCAGCTATTCAGCACCGTCGTGAATAGACCTATTTCCCAAATTGTTGGTTGAAACCCTAAAACATAGGCCTATAAACTTAATTTTGGAAATTTGCTCAATTTACTTCAGCGGTTCAGCTGCGTGGTCGAATTATTTAAGTTTGTTCTCTTTAAATAGACTTATTTGTGTATATAGTAATTAGGGGAAATACCTGCGTGTTCCGCATGCCAACCCCGTTGGGACCTTACAACTAACTTACTTGTAACCTGTCAGTTCTGTCTCACTAGGTTTCTATTAATTTTAATGTTGTATTTCAAAACCCCACCAAATTATTAAAATCTTTTAAGTAGTTTATGAGCTACAGTTTGCTTTTAGGTTCACTGAAGTAGGGTGAACAAATTAAACTTTTTCATATTGCAAACTTTACACAAAGTTTCAAAACCACTTAATATATTTTTCTTCGTTTCTGGGAAAAATAAATTAAAAATTAATAAAGGTATAATTAATCGTGGTACATTAAAACGTATTTCGCTTCGTCGGGTTTTCGTAACATAATATTCATATTTTGTATTTCTCTCTCGGTTTAATACAATTTTTATTCCCGAGATAGAACTAAGTGTTTAACTCACTTATTTACTTTACACAACTAACAAACTTCAATATTTGTTTAGTCTTGAAAAGTTGTTGCAGTTTTAACCAGAGTTTTAATAAATTATTTTTCTATTTGAGTTGGTTGCGAATAGTAAATGTAAGAGAATACGGACTACCCTATTGGAGTGAGAATCTAAAATATTGGAAACTATGGGAAACCAATGCGTGCTCCGCCCAACCCCGTTGGAACCTTCTATAGACATAATCACCTTATATTTTCTTTATACTAATATTATATTTTCTTTATCAACGGCCACGGTTAAAGCTAAAATTGGCCAGCCCGTTTTTAGCGTTTTGCAAGCATATTTTTAAAAATTCGCCAAAAATAGTAAATGAACCCCAATCCAAATGTGTTCAATAGCTTTTTTGTAGAAGAAACTTCAAAGAATTCAAATATGCCACTAAAAATAAGTTTATTTTGAAATTGTAAAAGTTATTAGCTCAAGAAACAAAAAATGTTCAGTAACGAAAGGAAAAAGTTCAACTTTAGGCCTACATAAAAATTAGTAAACATTTTTTGTATTTTTTTCGTAAGCGTAAAAAAGTTTCGTAATTTAGTTCTAAATAGAACTGTATAAAAACATTTATCAATTTCAAATTTTTTATTTTGAAAAAACCCGTTTTTATGTTTTAAGTACACAACTGGTACCTACCTAGGCCTAGATTTTAACGTGCTTTACTAATATATGCTTTGACCAAAAATGAAATATTATTATAAGAAAGTGTAGAGGATAAATCAATGAAAAGAACGGTGTACTTGTCTTTCCTTAGTTCACAAAAGTGTTTGAGTTACATTTATCTGAATAACAAAAAGACATCAGTCGAATAAAAACTCCCGAATCAACACCTGCAGTAGGTTGCGTAATAGGAAATAGCGTGGGAACAAAAGCCCGAGTCGATCTCACAACAACGTAACTTTACACTACTGTTTAGACAATCACAAAACCGGTTTTATCCGGTTTACTTTGTACCATTACAAAATACAGAATATCGTCTACAAAATGATATAAAGCAATCTGTCAAATCATTGGGCGTTGCCTACTAAATAATCGTTGACAAAAGGCGTGTTTATCGGTTGAGAGACTGTCCAATCGCAAGGGTTTACAGTAAATCTTGTTTGGCGCAGTAAATGTACTGTGAAATCTGATTGCAAGACACCAACAGAAAGATGAAATCACAACCAATCCAACGGTATGTTAGAAATGCCAAAGAAACATTATTGTAGATGGTGGGAAACGTTGCAAGAGTGAGAAATAACAGTAGAATTGTGCGCAGATTCCCGCGTGGAAAGAGCTGTAGGCCGATGTGCACATTTTAAAACGATGATTACGTATGTAAATATACGTTTTACGAAAAAGTTGTAAATACAAAAATTAAAGTTTAATTCATTTCCTTTCCAATGGTGCCAGTTTTATTACGATTGGATAATTTTAAGTGGGTTAAATTATCGTTTATGCAAATATATGCAAATTTTATGCAAAGTGTGAAGTTGTTGCGTTTGCGCCGTGAAACCTGGTGTCGTGGTGTCGTTTGGCCGTTATAAGGTTAATAATAACCCCAAAGCTGAGATGGTAAATAATGTTAAATGTTCAAATAAAATTATTTCGTAGGCCTATATTTTATAACAGCAGTTATAATAAAGGTTAAAGGAACCAGCAAGGATTTGGTGTACTCTTTTAAAAACCTAACCTAAAAGTTAGAAGTACAAATAATTGCTGCAAAGTTTGAAATGGAAATAAGCTGTTAATGGAAATATTTTAGCAAACAACTGTTTTATCTGTTATTTTATTTAATTGGTTGCTATGGTAATGAATGTAAATACATGTTGCCACGCCGCACACATGCAAACTTTTAAAATTTCTTTCTTCTCGGGGTCAAAAGGCTTTTTCGCCTTCACGTTCGGCGCGCACTTGCCACGCCGCACACGCGTAATTGTAAAAATTTTTTAAATTCGCAAGTTCTTCGACCACGTTCGGGACGTCACTTGCCTATTATTTCAATTTGATTTGCCCTTAATATTTTGCGCGTATACGTGGACAAGAAATAGGAAATACGCTAACTTTCCTAAATCTTAAAAGATTAGTGTGTAATAAGTACACTTTAAATATTATATGCTAGCTCTAGTCAGACTTCTTCTCTGGGTCGTGTCATTTGAAGTTATTTGGTCACACACAAGAATTAATAAACCTTATAGACTATCTTATTTTAGAGCACTGCTTAACTTAATGGTATAGGGTATTTGATTCGTAAATAAAAAGAAATTAAAAATTTGAAAACTAAACTTTTTTAATTTCAAAAACAAATGAATTATCTTTTTCAAGTTATTAAAATTTCAAACAAGCATATATAGATTTTCACACATATGATATTATTTATATTTAGATTTAAAATGATTTTATACCAACGTGAGAATCGGGAATATTCCTGAATGATTCTACTTTTACAATTTCCCCTGAATTTATTATTATTATTGATTTTATTTAATTTTGAAATTTATCTCTGGGTTGTTATTTATATTAAAATTTTATATAGCTTGGTTATTTGTTACTCACAAATAATTATGATGGATCGCAGCTTTCCTCCTCGGTGTTTTAGGCCTTGGAATGAAGTCCTTGATCTTCTTCTTTCTTCCTTCCTCCCTGGATTTCTCCTCTTCTTTAGGGTAGAATGACTTCTCTCTTCAATCCCTTAGGATCTCTTCTCTTCCTTACTCGTATCGCGATTTATTACGGCCCGCTCAACTGTACCGGAGTTGGTGATATTCGCCGACCTACTGCTGATTCTTCAGACTTTTAAGTGGTCCTCGGGTGACTACTAATACGCAACTGAATTTAATTTTTCTTCCCTCTACCTTGTACTTTTGAAATCGAAGTCAAGAGACTTACTCTTTTCTTTTCAACAACTTCGCTTCTCTGGTGATTTAAAGGGTCCTTCTAGCTTGTAGAATCTTCCTTTAGTTATGTAAATTAAGTCCCACGACTTTATTTTAATTAATTCACTTTAGTTTCGACGATAATTAATTATTTGACTTTCCGTGCAATGTATTGGTCTCGGTGGTGGTCGCATGACGTCATCCCTCGAGCTCGCTTGATATTGTTTACATAAACATTGCCGGTTTTTACAGGATTCAATCAATTTTTGTATTCAAAACTTTCAAAATGCTCTAACTTTTTAACCCATGGTCCGATTTTGGATTTCTGCAGCTCATTGGATTCCTGACCATCTTCTGCTTTCTCCCTCCTTTGAGTGGTTGTTCTAGGGTTGCTGGTTCTCCAGTTATCGCCTTCGCTAGTTTTTCCTTAATTTTGAATTTTAAATTCTTCAAAATGGTCCAAATTCGAATTTATTTGGTTCCATCTTCCTCTTCTGGTTCCCAAACGTTCAAAACTGATCTTCTTTCTTCTATTTTCACATCGGGCACGGTTCTGCGGCCTATTTATTGTGACTCGTCGAATTTTGGATTTGGCAACCCCCCTTTTTGGTTTATGCCCTCTTCTCACATGGTATATTACAAAAACATATTTTATACTACATCTTATTTAATATATATTTATTTCTGTAGAAACTTATTTCCCCCGATTTATTCATTTATTTTAATGTGTTTATTTTTTAGCCCTTTTCTTTGAAATATTTAATTATATTACTTTATTGATATTTAATTATTATTAATTATTTATTCTTTATTTTATCCCCAATTTAGATTTTTGAAATTTTCAAATTTGTGAATTTTAGCATTTTTTCCACCAAGTCTTTGTTCTATAACTTGGTAATTATCTTGATTAAAACAATTCTGTTAACTGGATTATTATTGTCTTTTTCTCCTCTACACATTGTATTGAAAAGACTTTATTATTTTTATTTTTGAAAATACATTAAAATTTTACATTATAGCCTTTCACGGCGCATAGCAACAGACAGAGTTTTGCAATATTCGACAAAACCTGACAAGAATTATCCTGTCGATTTCCCTTAGAATAATTCACTCCGCTTGGCTACTATTACTTTTAACATTGGCTAAGCCTGCAATTTATAAAATAATTATTTGAAATCATTTACTTTCTTCTTACACACAATTTTCCTTTGATATCCATTTATAACATGTTATTTTACTTATTACTCATTATTTATTTACATATTTAAGCCTATTGGCTTCTATATACAACTTTTCTGGTTAGGCCTGATTACCTTAGTAATTAGCCCATTTGTCTCGGGTTTTTGCCCGTGGCAATGTGTTGGTTCATCAGTGTAGGGCTTACGTAATTTTTTTAAATTAATTTACAAATATTGAAATAAAAAATGTTTTATAAAAATGAATTATAGCCTATGTTACTCAGGTATAGTGAAGCTTTTTATTAGTAAAACTATTTTTTCAATCGGTTCAGTAGTTCCAGAGATTACCCCCTACATACAAACAAACAAACAAAATCATTTTACCTCTTTATAATATCCTATATTATAATACGAGCAATGTCTGTTTGTTTGTACGAGCAATCTCGAGATCCAGCGGAAGGATTTTGCTTAAAGTTGGGATTAGCTGCTTTTGGTTCTAAAAAAATCGATTGGTGAAAACCACTACATTAGGAAAACTCGTACTTTTCTAAACAACTCATTTGAAAATTGAAAATGTTAAACATTGGGCTTATGGAGTTTAAAATCATTACATATGTTTATTGACTATAATAATATCAGTAATCAGCTGTTTCCTATATTATTTCCATTATCAGCTGATTTAAGCTTAAAACAATGATTTTGATTTCTAACCTTTAAGATAGGTTTTTGTGGAGAACGACATCTGTTGAAGTATTTTTATTTCGTATAAAAGTATAGGATAAAGTGTTCATATGTAAGTGAGTTGGAAAAATATTCAAATTTATTCAGTATGCGATTTGAATTTACGTACATTTTCCTAAAAAAAAAACAATAAAAAAGTACCGAGTAATGCTCGGTCGCCCAGGTGCTTAGTATGGATGAACGAACAACTTTCAATAGATGAACGTAAAATCCACTCTTAATTTAAAAAGGAATTAATAAAATGCTTGCATATTTTAAAAGTAGAATAGCAAATCCGGTTTTAATGCTTCAACGTGTTACGAATGTCACTTTTATTAATATCGTCTAGTTCGGTTCACTTTAATTAAATTCAATTTATTTTCCAGACTAGCTTCAATACACTTGCACATTTAATTTCTCTTCGACAATTGTTGTTAAAATGTATTTAATTAAATTTACTCACTAGAATTGTATATTTAAAAAATGGTTGCTATATTTAAGTAAAAAATGGTCAATAAACTTCCTCCTCGGCTTTAACCGCTATTTATAAAGTATTCTTAGAAGAAAACACGTAGTCTTAAAAATTTTATTTAGGATGCAAAAAATGTTAATACATTTTTTAAATAAGTTTACGCTGAAGTTTTGAGATGCGACATGATTTTAAACCGTAGTTATATTAGATAAAATAAAGCAAGAACTCAAAGTCTGACAACAAATACGTTTACTAACTTCAAACGCGTTTCAACGACAATGTCGCCATCTTCAGCTATTCACGGGCTACAGTAACCAAACTATAACTAACCTAACAGTGTGACAATGCACCTTATACAAAACATGGCCTAACCAGAAGAGGCGTACCCTACAGGGGGCGTGTCATAAACCTATGCTAAGGCGTTGTAGCCTATCGTTATTCAAATAGTTTAAAAATAACAGTATAACTTAAATAAAAGTAACTGGGCGACCGAGAAGCGATCAGAATATTTCTTAATTTTTTTTTTAAGAAAATGAAGGCTATGCAAATACTGAATAAATATGAATATTTTCCGATCTTACGTAAATATGAACTAACTTTTTATTTAAATAAAAAAAAAAAAAAACATGAGTGCAATTAGTTTATATTTCCTTCCATACTATATTGAGAGTATGTCAAGGATTTTAATTTGGAAGACGTACTTTTAAGGTAGTTGGTCACTTAACTCTGGAAATATAACATTATTGTCATGCATGGCAACTGACGATCTTATATTACCTTTATAGAAATACAAAGAATGCAGAAACTGGTGAAAAGGTTTTCAGAACGGTTAATAACTGCACAAACATAATGTTTTAGATACGTTCGGTGTTTGAATACCGAAATAAGTTGAAAATTATACCAACTGATTCATTGTTATTGATATTTGTTTGTTAAATAGTATAAAAACATCCGGAGCTAAAATTAACAGATTAACATCAGTTTGTAAAACATCTGGATTGTATTTATGAAGTAGATATTCGTCTAGTTAGTGACTTTAAAGGTGGTATATAAAAGAAGTTCGGAGTTTACATAGGCGAAAAGAGCTACTTAGCACATTTTTGCAGAAATAAGACATAGCGAATTCGATTTCTCACGTCAAAAAACCCCTAATGCAAATTTTCATCCAAATCGTCAAAACCGTTAGCGAGATCCCCGAAATAAATTTATATACAAAAATTGCTCGTTTAATAAGATTAGATTACCAAACTAATATTAATATTTAACAAAACATAGTATTTATTACATTAATGAAGAATTCTGTGAATGACCTAATTCATTATTCACAATTAATTAGTTGCGGTATTTGTTAATATAAAAAGATTCCCAAGCGTCCAACGAGTTGGGTTTGGTTACATTTTTCAAGAGTTTAGAATTTTCTATTTTAAAATTATGATTTTCATCTAAACAATGTTTAGCCATAGCAGATTTATCAGACCTATTATATTTTAAAAGAGAAAAGTGTTCCTCGTATCTTAATACTTCTTTTGGTTTGACCTATGTATTTTTTCAGGTCACATTTCGCAGTTAATACAATAAATTCCGGATTTGTAGTGTCCTTGAACTTTGTCTTATGGATTACCCAGCATCTTACCAAAATTATTATCAGCAGGCGAAGCTACATTTAGGTTTGCATATTATTTCGCTAACAATTTTCTAACAACATTACACAATGGACGGGCAAACATTGTTTTAACATAGTTATACTGTTTAAAATTAATTATGTCAATTACAAGTAAAATAATTCGACCACGCAGCTGAACCGCTGACGTGAGTGGAGCGAATTTCCAAAATTAAGTTTATAGGCCTATGTTTTAGGGTTTCAACCAACAATTTGGGAAATAGGTATATTGACGACGGTGCTGAATAGCTGCAAAATGGTTCGCATGGGGGTATATTAAATACACAAAGCATTGCGTGCTTCGCACGCCATTCCCCATATCGGGAGTATCTTCAATACACAAAGCATTGCGTGCTTCGCACGCCAACCCCCGTATTGGAAGTATCTTCAATACACAAAGCATTGCGTGCTTCGCACGCCAACCCCCGTATTAGAAGTATCTTAAATACAAAAAGCATTGCGTGCTTCGCACGCCATTCCCCATATCGGGAGTATCTTCAATACACAAAGCATTGCGTGCTTCGCACGCCAACCCCCGTATTGGAAGTATCTTAAATACACAATGCATTGCGTGCTTCGCACGCCATTCCCCATATCGGGAGTATCTTCAATACACTAAGCATTGCGTGCTTCGCACTCCAATCCCCGTATCGGGAGTATCTTCAATACACAAAGCATTGCGTGCTTCGCACGCCAACCCCCGTATTGGAAGTATCTTCAACACACAAAGCATTGCGTGCTTTGCACGCCAACCCCCGTATTGGAAGTATCTTAAATACACAAAGCATTGCGTGCTTCGCACGCCATTCCCCATACGGGAGTATCTTCAATACACAAAGCATTGCGTGCTTCGCACGCCAACCCCCGTATTGGATGTATCTTAAATACACAATGCATTGCGTGCTTCGCACGCCAACCCCACGGTAGAATCCACCACATGGCTTTGAACCGAGTACTTCTACGGTATTTTACGTTTTGATCGTTTTTGGGGGAACCAAGCCAGCTATAATGTCGCGTCAAAAAACTAAATGTGCAGAATAACATCCTACAGTTATATTTGTAGAAAAACTCAAAAACAAATTCATTCGTAGGAAAAATTAAAAAAACCGTTACTTCCTGTCAAAAAACGTGCTTCCGATTGTTGGATTTTGGCTAACGAACTGGTCCGAGCGACGTAGGCAACCAACATGTGTACCAAATTTTAAACAAATTAGACTTAAATTGCGGCCGCTAGACATATATAGTTCTGGGGACCATGACAGGTGCTCATTTGCTACTCCCGACCTTGGGTCTCACCATAAGGGCCACTGCAATAGTTCATTTTCCCTATAGAAATGTGCTAAAAACATGGATCAAGCCCAATACTTGAAGCCAGGACCTTTAGACTTCCGTGCTAACGTCCTACAAACAGAACTGCCAATCAGGGAAACACAACTACTAGTTTGAAACGAGGTAATCATTATGTTAAGTTCATACAAGTGGGACACATTTTTAATTTACATGATTTTATTGCTCAATAATTAATTGTGAATCCACTGATTTAGCATTGTAAAACACACTAGAATATGCCAAGTATTCAGTGCAATTAAATTCACTGTTAAAAATATAATAAAAGGAAACTGTTTGATTGTGTTCCATGTATCCTTTTTTACTATAGACACCGCGTTAATTCCAGAACTGTTGTCACTGGTTCTTTTCCGCCTGAAGTGACATTCATTAAAATTTCAAAGAGTCTTTTTATTTAATTAATGAATTGGAAGACTGTGGAATGCTCATATAGCACTTGTATTCCTTATATGTTATGTGCCTAACTGATTGAAATATCCTTATAAGTTGAAATGACTGTCCTGGAACCAATTAGTATGCTGTATACGTATATGTAGTAAGACGAGTATATACAGGGTGTACAAAAAGTCCCGCACTGTTATAATATTTCGTTTACAAAGAAAATTTGAAGGTAGATGTAATTGGGGAACCTACTCTATGTAAAAATAAAATGTCATTAAGATTTTTTTTTAATATCCACCATCTTGGATCCACCATTTTGAATGTAAATTTTTTTTTTAAATGGGAAGTTGGTCATGTGATTCATCATTTCGATGTAGAATTTCAGGAGAAAACCAACGGTGAAATTTGCACATCCATATCTTTAACCAATTCAAAATGGCGGCAAAAAAACAACAAAGAAATCTTGTTTTCCGATTTTACCCCATTTTGCTGTACTATTTTTTTTTAATAATAATTACTAGCTGACCCGGCAATGCTTTGCTATTGCTTAATTTGAAACTTTGAAAGCCTGTAATTCGTATCCCTGAGGGCCGATGTAAATTATAATGGGATTCTGCTCATTGATTGATTTACCTAACCTAAAATTATATTCAGTTTTTGATCCAAATCAGTTGTTGATCAAAATCAGCTGTTGATCAAAATCAGTTGTTTTAAGCTTTTCATACGAACAGCTTTTTCTGATAAAATCAAAAGAAATATTTCTTCTTCTTCCTTAAGATTAACATTGAAACTTTGAGGGCCACTGGGGCGTAGCCCTAATGTTCTGGGACTTTGGTAAATGGCCTAAAACCTTCCCTGTGTTACTATCCAAAATTTCAAAGCAATCAGATGGACGGTTTGGTAACGCATAAAGGACAAACATACAGACAAACGTACAAACATACATTGAATTTTATATATAGGCCTATAGATTATTCTTTTTGGATTTAGAATTAAGTAAGCTTTCAAACGATATGCCACACAACGATATTTGGTTGAACCACTTGAAATAAATTTTGAAAAATCAAAATGGCTGTAACTCAAAAAATTTTAATGTTCCCAATATAGGAAGTTAAACGGGCTAAAAAAATGTACCCTTCGCGTTTTTTCAGTTGTTTTCATTTAAATTATTTATGTGTCCGCCATTTTTGAAATTTTTTTTAGAAAAGTTCATTATTTTTTCCTAGCTGGGGCTTTACATTGGCCAGTTACGTGCAAAATGTTAACTCAATCGTTCAAACCGTTCTAAAGTTATACATTATTTAATAAAAACAAAATGTCGGATAACTGGTAAAAGTAGCTTTTCTAGTTTATAGACTATGTTTAAATTAAAATTTGTAATGGATTCACTAACAGAACAAGCACTGAACGTTTCTCTGATTCTTCGTGGAATATTCTCTATATAAACAATTTTTTTTTTGTGTTTACGAATTGTTAAAATGATATTTTCAATTTGTTTAATACTTTACTTTAAAATATAAAAAAAAAATATGTATTTGTAGCTGATTATTTGTAACCAAGTGTACCTTTTTGTACTTACAATAGTCTTTTTTGCTAACTGAATACTGATTAGTATACCTTTAAACAAAAGGCAAACGATGCTGCCGAGTTTCATAATAATTGTGTTTCAATACGTCACTTTTGAACTATCATAGGTTCGAAACCAGTTATTGGTATTGGATTTTTCTTATTCTTCTTTCCGTCCTTCATTACTCTAGAGAGGACAAAAATCGTGTAGTCAATGCTAATAATATTATAAATAGGTTAAATATTTTTGTTTGTTTGTAGGGGGTAATCTCTGGAACTACTGAACCGATTGAAATATAGTTTTACTAATAAAAAGCTTCTCTATTCCTGAGTAAAATAGACTAAACTTAATTAATTTTGATAAAAAAAAACATGTTTTATTTCAATATTTGTAAATTCAGTCGGACAAATCATAGGTAAGCCTTGAATGACGAACCAACACATGTATTTACATTTATTACCATAGCAACGAATTGAATAAAATAACAGATGAAACAGCTGTTTGCTCCGATATTTAAAATGTACAGCTGATTTTAAAGTTTGAAGCAATTATTTGTATTTTTAACTTTTATGTTGGGTTTTTATTAAAGGGTAGACCTGAGCCTTGCTGGTTCTTTTAAACTCTTTATTATAACTGCTGTTATGAAATATACAAAATAATTTGATTTGAAAATTTAACATTATTTACAATCTTAGCTTTGGGGTTATTTTTAATCCTACACCTTTATTACAAAGAAAACATAACATGATTATGTGTAAAGAAGGTTCCATCAGGGTTGACGTGCGGAGCACGCAGGGGTCTCCCATAGTTTCTAATATTTTAGATTCTCACTCCCAAAGGGTAGTCCGTAAGTATTCTCTTATATTTTCTATTCGCAACCCACTCAAATAGAAAAATAATTTATTAAAACTCTGGTTAAAACTGCAACAACTTTTCAAAACTAAACAAATATTGAAGTTTGTTAGTTGTGTAAAGTAAATAAGTGGGTTAAATACTTAGTTTTACCTCGGAAATAAAATGTTATTAAACCGAGAGAGAAATACAAAATATGAATAAAATGTTATGAAAACCCGACGAAGCGAAATACGTTTTAATGTACCGCGTTTAATTATGCGTTTATGAATTTTTTATTTATTTTTTCCAGAAACGAGGAAAAATATATTAAGTGGTTTTGAAACTTTGTGTAAAGTTTGCAATATGAAAGAGTTTAATTTGTTTACCCTACTTCAGTGAACCTAAAGGCAAACTGTAGCTCATAAACTACTTAATAGATTTTAATAATTTGGTTGAGTTTTAAAATACAACATTAAAATTAAAATAAATCTGGTGAGACAGAACTGACATTGTTTTAAGTTAGTTGTAGTTATTCATTTTTAAACAAATTTACAAAGT
This sequence comes from Philaenus spumarius, assembly GCA_018207615.1. Lineage (NCBI taxonomy): Eukaryota > Metazoa > Arthropoda > Insecta > Hemiptera > Aphrophoridae > Philaenus > Philaenus spumarius. The sequence goes on along the minus strand of JAGFPH010004546.1, from coordinate 100,045 downwards.
AAAAGGAGTCATGTGTGGGTTTTAGTCGTTCTTGACTTCTTCTGAAAATTACTAAATTTCTAGCATCCAAGGATTTTTCTCGCTCTTTGTTAACATTGAGCATAAACTATTCTATCTTTTATGTCCCTTACATTTACAGGTTGACCACTTTGTATTATTACGGGAATCCACCAATGTTTTTAAACATTGATCTCAAATACACAATACAGATATTTATTTTATGACAGCCGATTGCGACATTGTTTTGAAACTCTACAGCAGTCCTAATCAAACTAGAACCACCGGAACCACCATGTTCTGTATGAGCGTAAACAATGCTCTAATATCAAAAACTCTCTCTGGAGTGGTAAGAACTGTTACATCGTTAACTAACCTCCAGCAAGAAATAAAAAATAAACAACGTGGCCTGGCAACAGTCCACAATGCAATCAGATGTTCTAAAAACCGGCCAAAGTTGCTTTAATTTCAGTTCTGTGTATTTTGGCGCAAATTGTATATTCTTAAAAAAAATAATGTTCTTTCAAATTATGCCCAACACTTTACCACCTTAAAGTATTTATTTTTGGGATCCCCAAAATTCAATTCGTATACCGTAAATACTATTTAAAAATTTTAATTAAACTACGCAACTACAACCAATAAAAAGATTAATATTCTACTGAAAAAGTTTGCTAGTTAATTTATTATTACAATTAAACTCAAAACTCACCATCCGTTTTTGAAGAAACATTTACTTTTCAGTATTGTCGTTTTGATAAAATTGTTGATGATTTTTTATGGTTTTGAACATTTGGGTTAATTTATGTGATTTTTTAAACATGATTAAAAGTGTAAAAATGGTATCAAAACTTAAAACGACCACAGATCCTTTATAAATTGACTCGTTTCAAACATTATGGATCGGCGTTGTAGTGAAATATGTTATACATTTTTTTTTTATTTAAAGAATGTTAGGTGTTAGGTAAATTTAATGATTACTGACAGTCAGATTAATTTGTGCAAGTTTATAATTAATATAATTATAGACAACGAAATGGGGGTTGGTCAATGGTTTAAGAAAATAACAGCTGCAATTGAGAGTGATACAAATTTAATGAAATTAAAGTACCACTTGTAAAAACTATTACACACATTTTGAAAATTATTGAGTGATTATTTTTATCAAATCTTTGTATTTAATAACAGTAACTACTCAACAAATGTGTTAAAGGTGCTTTCCCTCAAAGCGTTCAAAATAAAGGTCACCTTCTTTTAATCTCTGTGCGAATAACATTAACACATTTTTTAAATATATTTACGATTTATATACTTTCGCTTTTAGGTAAAGTTACATTCTTTATTAATATATTATGGACAGGGGGGGGACGTTCTTATTTTAAGAGATCTAAATTGTAGCAACAAGGCCTCCAAAAATATATTTATATGTTAAATAAATAACCTGATAACAATATTGAAATCAATTCGATATAGAGATTCTTTCCGTTCCCACCTCCCATGTATGGGTAACCTAATAATTGTTTAGTTTTCTCTTCAGTACTATATTATGAAACACCTGAACAACTCATACAAGGAAAATACTGACACATATAACTAACTATAAGCTTTAGGTTTTACTACAACTTTAGAGATAGAATTCTTGATATATAATAACAATACCTTTACCACGTGTTCTGAATCAATGGTCAGCTAGCTAGCGCGAAATGCAATTTATTACGTTCTGAGAAATATATTGAATTGCAGACCTCTGCGAAAGGGTTGTTTTACCACTGAAATATCAGATGGGGAATATATTGCTGGTTGGTAAATAAATATCGCTCGGGAAATATTAAATTTGTTAAGTAAAATATATCGTGTGGTATTGGATTGTAAAGCTGTAAAATAACGGTTTATTAAATTTGGTCTCTTTAGAATAGTTTTTTATACGAGACGTGTATCGCTTTATTGGGTTTAAAGTAGCATACATGTAACAAACACAAAATACTCAATTAAAAGCTATTAAATGTAAAAGTGCAAACTTTGATTCTTTATCCAAATGACATGTCTAAGCCAAAGTATCTGCTTGGTTCATGTAGCCTCTTTATATGTTTTTATTAGCGAATTTCCAAAGGAAAATTAAGCTATTGCAGTGACCCAAGGTCGGGAGTAGCAAATGAGCACCGATGATGGACCCAGAACACGTTTTGGGGTGTCATTAAAAAGCATATATATGTGTGTTCGCACTCTAGCGGCCGCATTTTAAGTCCGATTTGGTTCAAATTTTGTACACATGTTGGTTTTCTACGTCGCTCAGACGAGTTTGTCAGCCAAAAAAAAACCCAACAATCAGAAGCACGTTTTTTGACCGGAAGTAACTATTTTTCGTGATTTTTCCTACGAGAATGAATTTGTTTTGAGTTTTTCCTACAAATGTAAATGTAGGATGTTATTCTGCACATTTTGGTTTTTACGCGACCTTATAGTTCGCTGGGTTACCCCAAAATCGATCAAAACGTAAAATACCATTAGAAGAAGTACCCGGTTCAAAGCCATGTGGTGGATTCTACCGCGGGGTTGGAGTGTTTTGTGTATTGCAAGATACGCCCAATACGGGGATTGGCGTGCGAAGCACGCAATACTTGTGTATTGTAGATATTCCCAATATGCAGAATGGCGTGCGAAGCACGTAATAATTTGTGTGTTGAAGATACTCCCAATATGCGGAATGGCATGCGAACCATTTTTCGCATAGACCTATTTCCCAAATTGTTGGTTGACATCCCAAAACATAGGCCTATAAACTTATTTTTGGAAATTTGCTCAACTCACGTCAGCGGTTCTGCTGCGTGGTCGAATTATTACATTTAAGTCTGTTTGTGCGATTAGCATATATCTACCTAAGTACACATTGAGCTTGACTGCTACTGATAACATATATAGATTGCTATTGTTGCTCGTCCATTAGAGAAGATTGTTTGAATTAATAAACGTATTAGTTGTGAGATTTGGTGTTCCAATGTTATTCTATTAATCCTATCTACCTAAGTACATACTGGGCTTGACTGCTACTGATAACATATATAGATTGCTATTGTTGCTCGTCCATTAGTGAAGATTGTTTGAGTTAATAAACGTATTAGTTGTGAGATTTGGTGTTCCAGTGTTATTCTATCAATCCTATCTACCTAAGTATACATTGAGCTTGACTGCTACTGATATCATATATAGATTGCTATTGTTGCTCGTCCATTAGTGAAGATTGTTTGAATTAATAAACGTATTAGTTGTGAGATTCGTTGTTCCAGTGTTATTCTATCACTCTCTACCTAAGCCACCTCTACACTATTTTTTAGGTGTAGCATCTGCTTAGCTAGCATTTACTTCTAGTACTTAGAGGACATCGTCACTTCGGGTAGATAGCATCATGTTTTTAAACGAAAAGCTCAAACGCTTTATACGACACTGTATTGTCGCAAGTAGATAACTCATCACACCGTCAAGTCGATAACTCCTGCATGCCAGTACCGCGCATCGGGACATCGTCCAATGTGGTCGTCTCATGAGTCAAAAGGTTGTTTTAAATAGTACAGGAGTGAAAGTGTTTGTGTAGTACGACTAAGGGAAACCTGAAAAGAAACTTTGGAATTACTGAATAGCCGTCGCGTCGGTCAACGACGAAAAAACAGAATATTGAAAACGGTAAGCTTTTTTAAGTCGATGAAAAGCTCAACTGATTAGGGAATTTGAAAAGGCTATCTCAAATTCTCAATTTATTTTATGTTAATTAATTATTATATAAAAATATATTCATGTAATAAAAAGATATCATGAACGATTTCTGTTTTAACATTGTTTATTTTTTCAGGTAAGTTGTTCTCGCTCTCCACTTAAAAAATATAAGAAATGGCGGACTTTAATTGTAAGTCAATAGATATTGTTTAATTTTCTTTTGAACAATTTATCTGTCCATTGCAGTAAGTTATATTACACCAAAGTATGTTCACTTTACTAGTAGTTATGTAAGTTGATACACAAGGTTTATTTTTCTATGTTCTTTAATTCTTTAAGTAATTATTCAGAGTTTTTTTTTTTTTTCTTCAAACTACGGATAATTAAGTATTGCAGTTTATCAAATAAGTATTACAAAACTTTCGACGCGCATAATGGAATAATAAAATGTTTAGTTTCAAACTAAGTTGCGGCGCACAAGAGCTTGAAAGTAATCGGGACGCCGCGATAGTTTACAGTCGAATCTGTTTGATACATATCGAGTTTCAGTGCACACGAGGAGATAGGACGCAGCGTCAGTTCAATCGAATTAATAATTATAATATTGAAAACTTACCGGATAGAACTGACTCAGCGTCGCATGTGCACTGTCGTATTGCCAATTGTGTACTAGTAAAAGGCCTGGATAGATGAACGCAGATATTGGGAGAAACCAGCGGTTGCCTCGATGCCTATCGAGATAGGCCGAGGGAATCTGATAGCTATCAGCGTCCCTTGTGCATTGCCCTTTACTCCCAAGTATTTCTGCCTATCCAATTGAAAACAATCTCGGCGTCCCGACTACTTTCAAAATCACGTGCACCGGGCCTAAGACTTATAAACATTGGCTGGACGTTGTCACGGTGGACAGACTCTTGGAAGCAAGTTGGATAGTGATTACAGTCTCGGTTTTATCGAGTATTACAAATTGTACTTTGCACCCGTGATGCACACAACGTTTTTCCTACAGCTACATAGCTGTATACAAGAAATATTATACGTATACTTTGAATGACACGCCAACGTAAACACGATTGCCGGACTCCTCTATGCATGTAGTTTTACAAACAATTTGAATATAGGTTAAAGTTTACAACTCACTATATTCCGGCAGCGTCACCAAAGTATGCACAAGAAATGGCTTTAACGCGTACTTGCAACGTTCTTTTATAATTCTAAACGCCTTGAATAAATGCAACTGAAAATAAAACACTTTAAACTTTAACACAATTAATAACCTATTTCATTTACAAGAATCAATACTTCAAATAGTTTTTATTCAACTAGGGAAATATTATACGTATCCTTTGAATGGCACGCGAACGTAAACACGATTGCCGGACTCAATGCCTGTAGGTCGTCAAACTAAAAACTTCTATATTCGATATACATCTATATTCACAATTAAATACATCGAAATAACCCTATATGTAATAAGGGCCCAAATGTGTTAGTAGTTGTATTGGTGTATTTTCAAACGATGAAAATTATAAAGACAAAATAAGGTTCTAACTTAGAGTTTATCACAGTATGTTTTCATTTTGTAAACATCTATACTAGTATTATAAAGAGGTAACATTTTTGTTTTTTTTTGTTTGTTTATTTTTGTGTGGGGGTAATCTCTGGAACTACTGAAAACTACGTTAGAAAAAAAATAGTTTTACTAATAAAAAACTTCACTATCCCTGAGTAAACACATGCTATAATTCGTTTTGATAAAAACATGTTTTATTTTAATATTTTTAAATTTAGTCGGTTAAAATTCTTAGGTCAGGCCTAGACTGATGAATTACCATAGCAACCAATTGAATAAAATAACAGATAAAACAACTGTTTTCCTAATATTTCCATGAGCACCTGATTTCACACTTTGAAGCACACTTTTGTATTTTTAACTTTTAAGTTAGGTTTTTATGAAAGTGTAGACCTGTACCTTGCTGGTTCTTTTAACATTTAGTATAACTGCTGCTATAAAATATACGAAATAATTTGATTTGTACATTTAACATTATTTACCATCTTAGCTGTGGAGTTATTATTAATCTTACACCTTTATTATAAAGGAAAGATAACATGATAATGTGTATAAAGGTTTCCAATAGGGTTGGCGTGCGGAGCAAACAGGGATTTCCCTTAGTATTATATAAGCTATGCAAACATTAAAAAAATCTATTGCCTGCAGTTTCAAATTACATTCTCTAGTCACAGCATGTTCACCAGCATTCAACATGCAATAGATGAAGAGGTTGCCAGCACTTCTCTTTTCCTGAAAAAGGTCTGCAAACACATCAGCATGATAGCGTGTTGTAAACTTACTCCCATTGTTCAAATTTCTGAACAACAATAGCGTGTCTTACTTTCGTGGTTAATAAATAATTATAAAACGTAGAAGCATTAATTTATTATTTAATTAAATCAGGTTACAGGTTTTTTTTTATTTTCGGGAATTATCTATTATTCTTGACTTTTTAGGACTCGAACAAATCTATGGTAACACGAAATTGCTAAAATTTGCATTGTTCTCTGAACCGGAATAGTTGCCTTTAGTTTTAGTGTTTGTTTATTCAGTTCAGGTTCTAAAAAATATTGATAGAGGTGTTTGAAAATTCTTCAAGCGGCTTAAAATCTCAAAATGGACGAATCTTATGAGATAAACACAAATGCAGTTACTCACAGCCATAAAAGAACAACTTTTTGTTGATTTTGGAATTTTTGTTGGACACCTTGCAAATGAAATTAGTTTCTTAATGGGATGGTAGTCGTGTGATACATGGATTTTAATGTAAAATTTGATGAAAAACGATGGTAAAATCCGTTTTTAAGGTATCTTCAGAAAAATGAGTGAAAACGGAAAGTCGTTTGTCAAAATAATCTAAGAAAAAATTTATCACATATTACTCTAACTATTTTACAACTTTAAAAGTATTCTTTTAAATGTGATAAAAATATATTTTATATTACTTGTAATTGACGCATTAAAAATTTACTTCATTCTAGCAATGAAGTAACAAAATAAGCAAAATAAGTTGTTTTATTTGTTAAAATTATTTATTTAACAGTTATTAAAAAAAATTAAATGACTAAGAAGAAGAAAATAACTTTTCAAGTGAAACCACTTTTAATCTAAATTAACTACCACTAAACTGCCATGTCTTTTGTAACACTTACTTTCTTACATTCACATTGGTAATTTCCATTAAAAAAAATGAAATTTTAATTGTAATAGAAATATTCTCTTAAAACTCTTAATAACAATGTATTTCTAATTTTATTTATGTATTATCTATACTAAAATATGCCCTTTGGAGGGATCCATTCGACTGCTAGATTGTGCATTTGGTAGATAGTGAGAATATTAGATGTCTCAACCACGAAGACTATCTACCAGTTGAAGACTACCTAACCTAACCTAACCTCATCCCTTTGACACCCTTTGATGTCATGCCGGGGGTGTGTCACACGAGTTTTATGGTGGCAAGGGATTGGCTCCTCCCACTGCGAAATGGACTATCCAGTGTTTGCAACATCTGCGAAATGGACTATCGAGTGTTTGAAGGCACCCCCTTTGGAATTCAAATAATTGTAATATTTAAAAAATTTAAGCCTTTTTTAGTTTTCCAAAACGACCGGGTTTGTTAATAAATATCTTTTATATTTTCGTTAGCGACAAAACCTCATGTTAGCTGTAATTCAGTATTTAAAAGATTTATTTATTCATCACTAGATTTAGGTTTAAATTTATGATTATTTTAGGTGGATATAAGAAAGAATTGTGTTTACTTTGATTTTGTAAATATTTGTAAATATTTGTTAGGTGGTAAATAAATAAATCATCATATAAAATAGATGGTTTTATAATTTGAAATTAATTAGTGTTTTAAGAGAAATTTGTATATGTAACAGTGTATTGCTTTAAAGTGATCTTCACCAAAATAATATCAGACTTACAATCATCCCCCCCACGTTATCTCCCCCTTTGCAACATCTTTCCACAATTTAATCGACTTGTTGCTTCTGTTATTAATGGTGCAGTCGCAGCACGAATGTCTTGTAAATCAACAGCAAACAGGTTGATTAAATAGGAACTATGATCGACTCATCCTACTAATTTGTTTAGTGGAAATATAGAAATCTGTTCGTAAAAGTTTTGGAAAAAAAATGTATTGTGTTAACATTTACCTCTACGAGTTCAAAGTGTGAACAATCGTTCTAAGGTTATTTTGATGAATTTGTTTGTTTATAAACAATAATTATTATATACTAGTGGACCCAGCAATGCTTCGCTATAGCTTTATTTAATTTAAAGGGTAGTTATTCCATTTCATTATAATATTGACTTAAGTAATCGAATTGCAAACTGGTTTTATGCCACTTAAGAATATACTCCACAAATTTAGATTTAAAGTTTGTAAACCTTTATAGATAATACAGCAAACCTTTTGTTTGCTTTTACCTAATCTAAAAAAACTGATAGTTTGTAAAGAATTGTAACCTGATTCTAAATTAGCCCAATTGGTTGCAAATGAAAGTGTTTTGGTGCATTGTAGGCCTAACCTAAAATTATGTTAAGTTTTTGATCCAAATCAGTTGTATCAAATATAATTCGTAACAACCAATGTTTGAATTGAATTAAAATATAGTAAGCATTTTTAGTTGTTTTATGTTTTTGTTTGCTTTAAAGTTGGTCAATCTAACCTAAAAAAAGCTGTTGGTTTTGAAGACTAATAAACTGATTATAAATGCTGATTAAAGTTGCTGTAGTAGTGAGGAATGAAAACAAACATGACGTGTTGCTAAGCGTTTTATACGAACAGCTGTTTTTGTGCATACAAAATAGGCTGTTTAGTTTTTCCAGATTTGCAACTTTTTCGGGAAACTTTTCAATTTTTTTACATAAAAACCTAGTTTGAACTATTACGAACATTTCAAAACAAAAAATAGCCAAATTGGTCCAGCCGTTCTCTAGTGATGCGCTTACAAAGGAACAGCAATTCATTTTTATTATATAGATTAGAGGACCCAGCAATGCTTCGCTATTGCTTGATTTAATTTAAAGGGTAGTAAAGTTATTCCATTTCATTACATTTACTTAAGTAGCAAAATGGTTTTTATGTAAGAATATACCATACAAATTTAGATGTATAGTTTGTAAACCTTTATAGATAATACAGTAAACCTTTTGTTTGCTTTTACCAAATCTAAAAAACTTATAGCTGTGAAGAATTGTAAAAAACGTGATTCTAAATTAGCCTAATTGGTTGCAAATAGACGTTTTTTGGTTCATTGTAAGCCTAACCTAAAACTATGTTCAGTTTAGATCCAAATCAGCTCAATCTAACCTAAAAAAGCGTTAGTTTTGAAAAATAATAAACTGATGCTTTAGGCTAAACATGTGTTACTGAACATTTTATTAGAACTGCTGTTTTTGTGCGCTTTGGTCTTGAGTATATACAAAAGAAGTTGTTTAGTTTTTCCAAATTTGAAACTTTTCTGTAAACTTTTCAAATGTTTCTTTATATAAAAACCTAGTTCGGAATATTAAGAACATTTTAAAATGAAAAATAGCCAAATTGGTCTAGCCGTTCTCAAGTAAAGCGCTTACAAATGAACAGCAATTCATTTTTATTATAGAGGTAATAGCTTACCCGTGCGTTGCATTCGCACTCTAACTTACTTATTCTAACTATACGATACTAAATATACAATTAATTAATTAAAAATAGCAATGTAGTGGCGTAACGGCAGCTCTCTAGCTGGGTATTGTTATCATCAGTGTTGCCAACGCCAGGGAAATATTCCTACAACTTACTTGATCTCACATCACTGTTACTTCGGATTCTTTATTTCTTTTTTTTTTTAATTTTTTCGTATAGTTGTATTTTGTATATTTTTCCGGTGTAGCGGTTAAGGAAAGCTTTAAAATGATGCCTCATTCATGTAATTTGATGGATGTATTAAGGAAGTTATGGCGTACCGACAAAACAATGGTATTGAGAAATAATATATGTGATAACAAATTTGGAATTCGTGTGTACATGAACTTGTGCTTAATTAAAAACGTTAACAGTATTAAAATTAACAAAATGCTTTTGATAAACGATGCTTTTATTCTCTGTTTAAAGTTATCATTTATTAATGTTTTTTTTTTTTTCATTTTGAGATAGTCTCCGAATATTATATTTAACTGCCCGGTAAATTTCAAACTCCTCGACTACATTCATAAACTGACTTTTGTCGCAAAACTTCAAAACTTTTAAGTTGGTGTTTAAGTCAGTATATTTATGATCATAGTCAATGAGATGTGAAGCTAAGTTTGATTTTATTGGTTTCAAATGTGGTTTTGGCAGATGTTCTTTAAAACGTTTTTCAAACGAACGGCCTGTCTGTCCAATATAATATTTGGGGCAATCAGTACAAACTAACTTGTAGACGCCAGTTTTTTCACGTATGTCCATATTCTTGTCTTTGGCAGTAGGTGTTAATTTTCGAAGTAACTTAAATCTGAGCCAACGAATGTGCTAAATGACAAATTGTCTTTTAGCTCTAATATAATATTCGATTCGGCAATCAAGTTTGCTGATAACAATCAGAACAGCGATTAGCAGATTCCTATGACGCGACAATGTATAGGTGGGGAGTTTCATATTGATAAAATACTCAGTGTTCATGAACCATGTGCCGGTACTGGTTAAAAATACGGCAACGAATTTTATATCATTTTATGTGTTGTGTTAACAATTGTTTTAATGTTCTAACGATCTCGTAAGAGTGATACACCTGATGATGAATGCATGAGCATTTGAAACCGCGGTAGTGAGAAATTACTACAAGTGGATCACTAGACGGAATATAAGGTATTTATATATTTATTAATGATGGAAGCTCAGATCTATTATTAGTTATTCGGAAGGTTACGGTGAGGTTTTTGCTTTTCTGTGTTTGTATTATTGTGTTTTTTTTACTTCTAAGTTTCAGCTCTGAGATGTACTATGTAGATTGTTAAAGTTGGTATATTTTAGCTTTACATAGGCCTAGATCTCTAGGTTTATGTTCCCTTAGTTGTTAGTCACTTGGTAACGGGAGATGATTTATATTACCGAAACGTTGTGTATTGATTTTTTAACACACAAATGATGGCAAATGTCCGAAAACTAATAATAAAAATGATTTTATGTTTGCTTACTGCTAGCATATTATCACCATTTATATTTACAGAAGGAAAATAAAGAGAGGAAATATCTTCGTATCTAAATAACATTAATACATTGTATATTTAAAGGTAGTGTATAATTTAGAATAGATTAAGTTTCAATTGTTGTACTTAAGAAAATGTTTTGCTGCCACTAAGAAACCCCCGATCAAAATCCCACTGACTAAACTTTTATATGAATATTAAACAATGTGACGACCTTCTAAAACAGTTTTATATTATCCAAATAGTTTCAACACAAATTGAGTGTAAATTATGCTATTATTTACTACAAAAATTATGCACTCGTAAATGTTAATGCTAGTGCGCTTGTGTCAATACAAATCATTTTATACTTTTTTCAAATGTTTTTCGTTCAGCAGATACATTGTTATGATTTATGCAAAACCAAAAATAAGTTGAATAAATTGTATATTACATTACAAGCTCTTTAAGTAGGGGTTTTCTGTACTAGCATGATAGTTTCCGCGCTAGGCGGAACCGAGTTTGTTGAATAAGAAATCCACGGTATAGTATTACATACATAAAAATTATTGTCTAGTAAACGCCCCTGCGTGCTCCGTACGCCAACCCCGTTGGAACCTTTTATACACATAATCATGTCAAGTTTTCTTCATATTAAAGGCGTAGCATTAATAATGACACCAAAGCTGAGATGGTAAATAATGTTACATGTTCAAATCAAATTGTTTCGTATATTTTATAACAGGAATTATAATAAAGGTTAAAAAAAACCAGCAAGGCTCAGGTCTACACTTTAATGAAAAAATAACCTAAAAGTTAGAAATACAAATAATTGCTTCAAAGTTTAAAATCAGCTGTCAATGGAAATATTGGAGCAAACAGCTGTTTTATATGTTATTTTATTAAATTGGTTGCTACGGTAATGAATGTAATGTGTAGGTCATCAGTCTAGGCCTAATTTAGGATTTGTTCCGAATAAATTTACAATAATTGAAATCAAAAATGTTTTTATCAAAATGAATTGTAGCCTATGTTACTCAAGGGTAGGGTAGCTTTTTATTAGTAAAACTATCTATAATTCGTGCGTACGAGGACTTGTGCTGAATTTAAAACAGTTATAATATCGTTCAACAATGCTTTTGCTAATATGTTGGTTTACTGCAAGCATTTGTCACAAATATTTTTGTATTTACGAGGGGGGATGGGGGGTTAAATAAAAGAAAGGAAACCTCCTAGTATCTAACTAACTGCAATACATTGAATATTTAAAGGCAGTGTATAATTTAGAGTAGATTAAGTATCATAAATACCTTACTTCCTTGTACTGTTCGCAGTCCTGTTTTGATCACTTTCTATGCGATGACGTACGTTTCGACTATTTTTTCAGGCATTTTCAAACCGTTTATAACAAATTTAAAAAATGATTTGCATTTGTTTAATGCGCATCAAAAACTATAAATATACATACACACTCCACAAACATTAACACAAAAACGCAAACACACGTAATTAGGCATGAATATGCCGATGTAGTTTATATTAAAATAGCATCTCGCACACGTGCGTTTCGGCCCGTCCTTGTCTCAGTACTGATTTTTTCTCCGTAGTTTTATTTATTTTGGAGATTGAAGGGGTTCTGCTCTGATGATACTTGAAAATGCCTGAAAAAATAGGCGAAACGTACGTCACCGTATAGAAAGTGATCAAAACAGGACTGCGAGCAGTACAAGGAAGTAAGGTAGTTATGTACCTTACCAGTCCAGTAAGGCAAAAAACAAAAATAAATCATTAAGTTTCAATTGTTGTACTTTATAAAATGCTTTGCTGCCACTAAGAAAACCCCGATCAAAATCTAACGTCTCATCGACTAAACTTTCATATGAATACTATAGTTGTGGACAGCTTAACTCTGAACCAGGAAAAGGTTAGCGTCTTCTACCCGGCCGATCCTAATTAGTGTCGTTTGGCTGAACTCAATAAAAAAAAGTACTAGGTGCCTAATACCAAAAATTAAATTAAATTATTGTCAACAGTTAGTAAAAACCATTATCATATTACGTTTTGTATTTAAATTTCGATTATTTTTCTACTAAATTTAATGTAAATCGGCCAATTTTGACCAACTTGTACCACCAAACTTTGAATGAACAGTGGAACTAAAATGCAATTCATATAAAAACGTGAGCATATGGAGGGATAGACAATGTGTCGACCTTCAAAACTTTTATATTATCCAAATAGTTTCAAAACAAATTGAATGCACAAAAAAAAAATGTACTCGTATATGTAATGACTGTGCGCTTGTGGCAATATAAAACATTGTTTACGTTATCAAATTTATTTTGTTTAGCAGATACATTGTTACGATTTAAACAAAATCATTAATGAGTCGAATAAATAGTGTATTATATTACAAGCTTGGTAAGTAGTGTTGAAAAGAGTTTATTTTTAAAAAAATCCACGGTGTAGTGATTTCATATTAGAGACATGATCTGTAAAGAAATGAAGTTGAGGAGTGGAAGATAAAGTATTGAATGATGGAAGCTTAGCGTTTCAATGCACTCAGGGGAGAGATTAACAGTGTTGTGGGGTTTCATCCAATTTAATGAAAAGTAGTCCGTGAAGGCAGCGCTAGTATCGCGTCTCTTTAATTGAATCAGCTGTACAACAAAGGGAATAAAGAAGTCAGTTGATAGTGTTAAATAGTTTATATTTCATTAGCATTTTAAGATGTCAAATTTATATTTCCTTTTGAGCATCTTAGTTAATACCTGTAATAGTATAGTATATTAAGTTACAAGCCCGGCTTTTCAGTGGAAGGATGGGCAAACCTACCAGGTAAGTTAAGTACGATACTTTTCATTACACTACACCGAACAAGTAACTTACTTTTAAACATAACATCTTTTTATTTCAGAAAATAACACACCTTTAATTAGTTCTTACAGTTTAAAATCGATTCACAACTATGTCTCTCTATTATATAAAAAAAGTTTTCTACTTCTTCTTCTCATAATTATAAAGTAATAAGAATACATTAAATACATGTATTTACAGTGTAAAATGTGCCTGAAACAGACGCTCATGAATTTATCAACGAGATTCCCGCTGTTCCTGTCTAGAGTAGAACTCCAATTATCCGGATTAATTGGGACCGGACCCGATCCGGATGGTTGGATTTTTCTAAAAAAATGCAGTTTTTAGGAGAAAAACGTAAACAAAACATAATAGAGAACATTTATGGTATTTATTATGAAAAAACAATATCAATGACAATGTTTACATTACGTAATATTTACAAACAATACTAAATCACTGTAAAATACATTATTTTTTTAACATACTAGGCAGAGTCAGCTGTTTTTCTACCTTATATCGATTTCGCGCCGCCAAGTCTCGCATCCGTTTGACTATGTTCTTATTCAAATCTGTTCCGGATAATTGGCGATTCGGATAATTGGAGTCCGGATAATTGGAGTTCTATTGTACTATCTAGCGAAACCACTGCCAAGGGAACGGGCTTGGAAAAATTAGCGGGGAAAGAAGACCCTGTTGAGTCAGTAAGAAGAAAAATAAATGTAAATAAAATGAATGTTACTAATAATATTTTTTGCTGTTGGATCATATATTTTTTTAACTTCCCGCTAAGAAAATTGAAAATTTTCTAAAATCGGGAAGTTATTGGTTTCACCCCGTTTTTCGAAAATCGACTATTCATCAGATCTCGACGTTTTGAGGTCCTAGGAATCTCCCCTGACCACTCCCGAGAAGGTGTCACCCTCTCGGGAGTGGTCAGTATGTTTGTACTGTCTGTATGTGTGTGTGTTGGTTTGTGTGTATGTGTGTGTGTATGGAAGTATGTGACCAGCTTATAACTTTTGAACGGCTTAACCGATTGGATCCTACCAAACGGCGTTCTAAAGAGTTCCACCAAACTTAGATTTCCTGAAAATTTCAACTAATTCGGACCGGTAGGTTCTGAGAAATTTCGAAAAAACTAAGAAATAAAACATTTCCAAATCAGGTTTTTTTGGAATAACTTTTAAACGGCTTTACCGATCAATTCCAAAATCTAATCAGCTTTTAAACTTGAAAAGCGACGTCGATCGCTACCAGTCCGGTCAAAATTGGTTAATTCGTTCGTGAGATATCGTGAACGAAAGAAAATCAAAAAAAGTGTTTTTTCTCAATTTCTCCGAAATTTTTCATCAGAAAAATTTTTGTTGTCGATTCTTTTAATGGACTATAAAAACTGCAGCGATTGCCGCAAATCGCATACAAATCGGTTAATTCATTCGCGAGATATCGTGAACGAAAGAAAATAAAAAAAAGTGTTTTTCCTCAATTTCTCCGAAACGTTTCATCTGAAAAATTTTTGTTGTTGATTCATTCAATGGACTTAAAAAACTGCATCGATTGCCGCAAATCGCATAAAAATCTGTTGATTCATTCAAAAGTTATGGCAGTTCAAAATTTCCAAAAATAGTGTTTGTTGTAATTAAACTTAGCGGGAAGTTACATGGATGGCCTTTAGGATCAACCGTTTTCCACATTTTTTTCTGTAGTATCGTGAAAAATAGTGTTCAAAACTCGTGGGGAAATGTTCTTTCCTGGAGCTTGTTCTCTTAAAATTTGCAACATACAAATTCAATAATTTTTTTTTCACTTGATGACAAAGAAAAAATAAAGTTGAACGGGCCCCCCGGAGATCGCGAAGATAGTTAGTATTATTTAAAACAATTATCTTACTATATGAAATGTATGTTTATTGTGCAATTAGTGTTGTTTTACATATTTAACCCTTTACTCAAGAGTACATTTCGGTTACTGGAGATTGGCTCAATGGTTTCTTGGATTCCATCTACGTGCAACTGCTGTATTTACTCTTATTCAGGCTTTGGAACTAACCTGTCTTTACTAATATTACAAAGAGGTAATTTGTTGGTTTATTTGTATGCAGGGGAACTGCTGAACCCACTAATAAAAAGCTACACTATTTCTGAGTAACGTAGGCTGTAATTCATTTTGATAAAGACATTTTTTATTAAAATATTTTTGTAAATTTTTAGTAGTAAATTTTTTTGTAAAGCCTAAGTTGTCCACGTTAAAACAAGTACTTGAGATCGCTTTAAAAACAAAAACAAAAAGTCTATTGACCTTAAATTTAGTACACAAAAATTATAGACATTTTTTTAACAATGTTAACCTACTTTTAAGAAAATTTTAAAACAACAAAAATTACAGAATTTTTTACAAAACAACCTAACATATGAGGTTTTTACAACGCCAAAGAAAGCAGTCTTGGGACTACCGACAGAAGTAAAACCTGTCATTAATATAAACAGTTGATACTGAACCACTTCTGTGCTGAACCAACACAGGTTCGAGAAAGGCTTACTTAATTTTAATTGTAATATCTGCTGTTAAATATTAAAGTTAAACAGCTGATTTGCATTAAAATTTTAACAACATAATTTTAGGTTATGCCTATATACTAAACCAACACACGTATCTTCAATGCATTTAAAATCATTACGAAAGCAACCAAGTTAACACATTAAACATTTAAAAAACATGAGGAAGCACTAGTTCCATTTTAAAGATATCACCAAATACACTAATCGAACACAAGTAACAAAATTAGGAAGTGCAATGTCTATTTCATCGGTAGCTTGACGTCATTAAATCCATACAGCTGTATTGAGTTTAAACCTTTAAATTTATCACTATTTTATTTCGTTGATTTCGTCTTCTTTTACGATCAGCTGTTACGTTAAACTTCTTGCTTATACTAGTGCGCATGTAAACCAATCAGAAGAAGAAATCGTCGACGAAATCAACAGCGTCTCACTATAAAACGCGAATAGCGAGTTCGAGTATATTACCTCATCTAAAAAGCGCTCGGCAAGCCTAAAGTCGTTTTCACTTTAAAACTAATTTGTTTACACCTAATAAAGCATTTTCAGCCGACAAAACTAGGTTAACATTGTAGGTTACGGAGTAATTTACAACGGTAAAAACGTACAGCTTAATGGTTCAAGAGATTTATTAGACAAGTTTATCGGAAAACAATTCTTGTCGATCACACTAAACTATTCCAGCACCGTACTGAACAGTTTTGTCTTCCTCCTTGTCTTCCCTTTTTCTATTTAGATATCTTTTCTGTTTTCCCTCTTTGTACGTTCCGTTCCAAAGCTACCTTGTGTTTACATCTGAAACCGTTTATTTACGTATTATAAACCGTAAATAAACTTACGTATTATACGGAGGCCACTATTTGTAGACGTTTTTGAAGTTATACTTCTTTGCGCCCGTTGTAATCGGGATGGGGTGTCGGTCGAGAAACCGCGTCACGCGTTAGGAGTAAAATCCAGAAAGTGCCTTTTTATACCTTTTCTCTACAAGAGATACCTCAAGAGTCTCGGTGGGTAAGTGGTTAACGCAATCGACTTCCACGATAGAATCCCTTATTTGATCCCCGGCTGGGTAATTTTTTTTTTCAAAAATTATAGCAAAGTAGGCCTATACGAATATACGAATGGCCAAAGAAGTATCACTTCCACCGTCTGGTTCGACGCAGACCCAATTTTTTTTCTTTTATTACATACTATTTTTAAACGTTTTGAGATAAAAAAAAACTAATACAAGTTAGTAACATCTATTGCGTAACTTGTTTTGTATTGAAACAAAAATGCAAGCATTAAAAAAATAGCCTGAAATGGAATAACTTACAGTCTTTAGTCGCATCACTCTACAGTAGTTGGTGTGCTACAAGCCATTGCCGACAACTCACTAACGAAACACCAAACGATCGTCGGCCCGAATACTGATGACTTCTGTGACTAAAGACTATAGGTTAGTACGTTTCAGACTATTTTTTTATAAATGCTTCCATTATTGTTGCAATAACCTAGCGACGTTTAAAATTATCTTCCCACATACAATACGTAAGTACCCGAGTTTTTATGCAAATTTTATTGTATTATTTTACGTAAGTTTAGAAGAAAGCAATATAAACACATTCACCCCTACTTGACTCTTACACTAGTCTAATAAATGAAATGATATTCGATCGTCTTTATTACAGAGCAAAAACTCAGCAATGGCTGTTAAATTTAATGAAATTTTACAATTTTACGCTCTATATTGTCACATTCTTCATTTCATGGAATTACAACAAACCTCATATTTACAATTCATTTATACAATTTCCCTCACATTTCGAAAAATAATTTTACCACCGTTGTGCTACGTATTTATTCAGTCAAATAAATTCCAAGTACGTCTGAAAATGAAATTGGCGAAATGTTGAAATAAATGTATTCCAACAATTGGGTGGATATGACCACAACCGAGTTTGATGCGTGGAAACAAGTCAGAGAACAATTTTCGATATATAAAATCGACTATATAGATAGAGAGGGTTTCTAGCTTTATGTATTGGTTATAAAAAGTTTAATAAATATTGTATTTTACCAAACGAATTCAATGAATGTATTTTGTATAGTAAATTCGAGCTTCAATGCACGTAGCTTTACTACGGAACTGTTTTTAGTTTATGAATTCAAAATTTTTGAAGTGTCAATTTCAACGATTTTTTAAATCTATGGGTTTGACGGTAACAATAGTTTTCGATGGTTTTCACAAGTACATCCGCTTTCCAACCAGGGCTCTTAAGTGTGTAGTAAGCAATGTTCAATACGTTCAATACCAATTTGTTCAATACGTTCAATACGTTCAATACCAATT
>JAGFPH010004546.1:32081-52266 GCA_018207615.1 Philaenus spumarius | reverse complement strand
ATTAGCAAATGTTTTTAGTTTGTAAAGACACATAAATTATAGTCCTTGAAAATTATCTGATCTAAACTAACTTAAACTCTGCATTAGCAAATACGTTTTTAGTTTGTGAATATACATAAGTTATAGCACTTTAAAATCACCTGTTCTAAACTAACAATTTAACAAATTTAAACTCTCCAATAGCAAATGTTTTTAGTTTGTAAAAAAAAAAGTTATAGCACTTTAAAATTACCTGGTTTAAACTAACTTAAACTCTCCATTAGTAAATGTTTTTAGTTTGTAAATACTCATAAGTTATAGCACTTTAAAATCGCCTGATTTAAACTAACTTAAACTATCCAGTAATAATACGTTGTCTCTTTGTTAACATATTTAAACTGGTAGCATTTGTTATTTTCAAACAAAAATTGGTAATCTGGCAAAGCTGTTACATGTGTACGCTCAACAAAGATGGCTGAATGTTCGCTATGTTAATTTGCCTATTAAACTTTTAATGTTGTTTTAATTGTTTTCCTGTTTTTATTGTTCATGTCTGATTTGCAATCAGTCAGTGCAGTGGATGGTTTAAATATATTTAAAGAAAAAGTCAAGTTTTGTTTTTACCGTTAGAATTGACGAGCGCGCACGTCTGCACCAGTACCTTCGAATTTCTAAAATTTTTAGGTTACTTTTTTACAAGTCATACAGTTTATTTTAAAATTTTATTAAAACTATTGTTAAAGTGAAACCCTAATAATTTTATTTTCATGTTTAGAAAATGTCGACACAAATGAGGTATATTGACGGAAAGTTTATTGAAGTATATAGAATGTAATAATTTTCTACAGAATTTTCTAACACAACGATTAAATGCGTTTTTAATATGAGAAATATTCAGCGTGGAATGTCCGAGCTATCACGACCGCTTCAGCTTGCGTTAGCAATTTAATATACATCCTACCGCTAGTGCACTAAACTATGTTTCAATATAGTTTCAATATATTTTAATAAAAAAGTTGAAGTTTTCTTATTTGTTTTACAAACTGTTGGGTCACGCTCATCAATACTAGTATTAGCGAAATTCCATAGGAAATATGAGCTTTTGCACTGATCCTTATGGGGAGATCTAAGGTCGGGAGTAGTAAATGAGCACCGATCGCGGTCCCCAGAACACTTTTTGAGTGTCATTAAACATTAGATATAGGTCTTCGCACTAAAACGGCCGCATTTTAATTCCGATTAGGTCCGAATTTAGTACGCACGTTGGTTATCTAAGTGAGTTGGAAAAGTATGTAGAAAAGACCAATTTCGTGAGAGACCAATTTCCCAAATAGTTGATTGGGAATGATTCCCTAAAATCATATAGTACTAATTTAGGAAATTCTTTCAACTCAGCGGTTCAGCTGCGTGATCGAATTATTTTTGTTATCAAACTTTTGGTCACGTTTATCTACACTATTATTTAAAACTCTATGGCTGTCTGTTGTACAACGGTGAAATCACTTGCTTATTAATGGCTGTACTGTGTAGGGAACGTCCGCCAATCTGGTATGGTGGTAATCATGTATTGTGTTAATATTTATTACGCTTACATCAATATTAATATTAGCATACATTTATATATGGCTACTCTTTAATGTAAAATTCAAATTCAATTTAAAACAAAATCCTTCATAGTTTAAAAACCAAGACTTTAAAAAAACAGGTAGGCCTATGTTTAATACAAAATGGCATTATTTTTATACAGAAATTACTTTAAGAAATAAAATAATGTACATACTGTATACAAAAACATGATACAGACAGGTATATATAGTGTCCAACAGTAGAACAGCAACTGAACTGACTTGACAGAGCTGAAACGAAGTCCCTATACCTGACAGACGTCTGTGACGGTGTGAATTGCACGTCTGTCACGTGACGGCCTTCAGTTATTACTAACATACACTCGTTTACGAAGCCTGCTTTGGCGACACTGTGTTTTTTTACAAATTCGTTCTAACAATAATGAATGATTACGTATTCAATGTTTACACTATTACAGTTAACAAAACCAACTCTGTGACAAAGCTGAGCTAATGTTGTCTGAACGAGAGTTGTAAAGCTTATTGTTCCAGGATTCAACCTGCATCGTGCATTTGCGTTTACCTTACAGAAGGTAGTCATGTAACTATCTGTGTGTACAAGGTTGGACCATTTAATGGGCGAAATGTTTACAACACTGAAAACAATGTTTGAATTAACAGTTTTTCTATTTCATTGCTCATTTATATTAAAAACAAATTAATTATTTGAATTATTTTAATGAACTTACAGACTAAACAATATTTATTTTTTTAAACCCTAAGTAGATTTAATAATAAAATATATTTCAAACTATAGAAGTTAATTTTTCAATTATTAACTTAAATTATTGACCGTTCGGCATTTCGTCTGTGTCTGTCTGTCTGTCTTACGATTACGGCCAAACGCCTTGACCGATTGTCATGATTTTTTGCATGAATCTTCCTCATTCTTAGGCCGAGGCATGTATATATATGGTTTTTTACATTTCTTATTTTTAACCCCATAATTAAAATAAAAATGGCAGCCGCACCGTTTCTCTTAGTGTAAGCTTTTTTTCCAAAGCCAGTTTGTGGCTTAACCGTAAGTCGAATTGAAAAACTAATAACATTTAGTGGGTAGAAAATTTGATGTTGTACAAAATTGTTTAGTTGATTTTTTCCGTACCTCTAACGGTACGCTCACAACAAACTTGAATTTTTTTAAATTTTAACCATGTTTTTATACATTTATTCTTCAGATATCTTCATAAAACCTTATAATTTTATGGAGAGGGATAGAGAGAACGCTACGTGCTGTCTTGCTCTTTCCTGCGCTACGTCAGTGTGGCCGCTGTGACTGTGAGTGAGTTGTGGTTACTTCCTTACTGGCACACTATTTTTAACCTAAGCTCAAAACCACATTTGTTATTTCAGCGAGTTCTACTGTTCACAGAACTACTAGTTAGCCGTAGGAAATATGAGCTATTACAGTGGCTCTTATGGTGAGCCCTTGGGTCGCGAATGGTCATGAGCACAGATTATGGTCCCCAGAACACGTTTTGTGGTGTCATTAAAAATGATATATATCCATGACATTTTACGTCCGATTTAGTCCAAATCTGACACACACGGTGGTTTTCCAAGTCGTTCTGACGAATTCGTTACCCAAAAAATCCAACAATACGAAGAACGTTTTTTAATCGGAACAATATTTGAGATTTTATTACTAGAGTAAAACTGTATTGGGGTTTTATGTAAAAAAAAACGATAGAGGAGATTATTATGCACATTTGGTTTTTTACGCAACCGTCTGGCGGACGATTTTCCAAAATCTATCAAAATTGAATTAACCATAGAATTATCCGGTTCAAATCCACTTTGGGAGCTTTTGCGCTGCGATAGACGAGAAGCAGTCCATAATCCGGGGCCGCAGAGTCGAGTTCGAAACGAAGCAGCTTCTGAACCGGTTCTGGTGGCTCAGGTGCAAACAAATTCTACTACTATATTTCGTACACACAGGCAGCAATTCATTACCTTCGTGAGTAGAACAATTTCCCAGATATTTGGTTGAAAATTATTATGTAAACTTATTTTTTTTTCAAATGCTTAACTCACGATAGCTGTTCGCCCGCGTGATCGAATTATTATTTGTCTGTGACTGTCATTTTGTAATTGAAACTGTTTTTTACCAAGAAAATGCAACATATTAGTTCGATTATTATCCACTTTGAATTAAACTTACTAGTTAAATGATCAAACTTTAGTACTGATTTTAGAATCACTGTTCTAAAAGAAAAACTTTGAATGTTCGTTTAATACGATTTAACTCATAAACTACTTGTCTGATTTTCACAGAACTTTTACTGATAAGTTAGTTGCTAAATGTGGTTACGTGTGCTGTGTTAAGACTAAACAGTACTTAAAATAGTAAATTATTTTCTTAGAAAACTCCCGTTTGCGTAATTTGTACAGCTTTCGTTTGCTAAAACGTTAAATATAATTCAAGACAGTAAGCAGAGGCAGTATTTGCAATGAAAAGATATATAGAATGAGGCAAAAGTCTGGAAACAGCATAATATTTCAAAAAGTACGAGTCTTATGACATAGGAATAAAAGCAGTTACTCACAACCATAAAACAACCACTTTTTGGTGAGTTTAAAATTTTTGACCGCAATCTTGGATCCGCCATCTTGGAATGAACTTCATTTTTTAAATGGGAAGGTGGTCATGTGATACATCATTTCCCTTATTGTGATATATCGGAACCTTTCAAAAACATATGTTATGTTTTATTTATAATTAAGGTGCATTAATTATAAATAACCTTAAAACTAAGATGGTAAATAATGTTAAATGTTCATATCAAATTATTTCTTATATTTTATAACAGCAGTTATAATAATGGTTAAAAGGCCTACACTTTAAAACCCTAACCTAAACGCTAGAAATACAAAAATAATTGCTTCAAATTTTTTAATCAGCTGTTAATGAAAATATTGGAGCAAACAGATACATTTTCTGTTATTTTATTCAATTGGTTGCTATGGTAATAAATGTAAATACATGTGTTGGCTTATCATTCTAGGCCTAACCTAAGAATTTTGTCCGACTATATTTACAAATATTGAAATAAAAAAGGTTTTTACCTAAATGAATTATAGCCTATGTTACTCAGGGATAGTGTAGCTTTTTATTAGTAAAACTATTTTTTTCAATCGGTTCAGTAGTGCCAGAGATTACCATCTACATACAAAAAAAAAAAAAAACTAATAATAACTTTACCTCTTTATAATATTAGTATAGATGTGAGCTGTGTTTACTGGATTATAGTCACAAGACCATTTTAGGCTACTGGCATCGTTCTCATTTCGACTTTGCTCTACATTTGGTCCATTTTTTTTAATTTTATGATAAAATTAACAGAAAGAACATCGCAATAAAATTTCTCGCAGATTTCATTAGATTAAAGCAGTTTTGAGAAATGTAATTCATCGTTCTAATTAATTAAACCGTCAAGAATCTTTCTCCAAAGAAATTATTTATTTAATATTTACAAA
This sequence comes from Philaenus spumarius, assembly GCA_018207615.1. Classification (NCBI taxonomy): domain Eukaryota; kingdom Metazoa; phylum Arthropoda; class Insecta; order Hemiptera; family Aphrophoridae; genus Philaenus; species Philaenus spumarius. The sequence continues at coordinate 47,185 of JAGFPH010004546.1, read as the reverse complement.
GTGGTGATCATTAAATTAATCGACCCATTTTAAAACCTTGATACTTAAACATAAGCATCATTTTGAATAGATGGTTGAGAGTAAAAATCACGCAAATAGAAATACAATGGAAACACAATTCCATTCCCAATCCTTTTAGCAAAACCGTAATGGAATGGAATATATCGATTTTCATTTCGTTTTTTACACACTTTGCACTACATTCAATTACAGCTTTCTGTACAATCAGTTTTGTGATAGAGTCAATAGTAAAGGGTTTGTGTTCGGAAGTTTCTTTCAGAATCAATTGATTATGTGAATTTTGTTTTAATGCCGAATGTTTTAAATCGACTCCTAAATCTTAAAAAAAAAATTTAAAAAATAAAATTTACGAAATCGATTTGAAAGCAGTTTTTTAGGTCAAGCACTTTGAAATAAACATTTTTGTCTCTTATTTTTTTTTTTTAAACTCTTCCTTTTCGAGATATTAGCAACTTTATGTCGATTTATTTCAAGACGTTTATGGCCGCTATTTTGTTTTGGGTGATCTATTTTTTATTTTCTTTATGTAATTTTCCTAGTCTTAAATATACCTTTAAAATATACCTCATGACCATACTTCCTGTTTAAAAATTTTGAGTTGCCCCCAAAATCCCCCATTTTTAGGGGACACTCAAAATTTCCGATTTTTAGCTCAAAAGATACTTTGGGCTAAGTTAGTATGGTTCCCCAAAGGATATTTGTTTGTTTTAACAAACACAAAAGTTAAAGATGGGGGGGGGACTATTAAGACACCTGGTTACATACATGATTTTTAATGACACCCCAAAACGTGTTCTGGGGACCATAATCGGTGCTCATTAGATACTCCCGAAATTGGGTCTTACCATAAATTCCACTGTAATAGCTAATTTTTTGTATGGAAATTCGCTAGATCATTTTTATACATTTTAGATTCAATTTCCATGGCACAAAACGCACAGTGAGTTTTGCCCAAATCGATCTATGTATCCCTTTTAGGCCTACTTTTAGGTATGACCCAATAAACGCTAAAAGTCCCGTTTTCCGCCGGTTTGTTATTCAGAACCCCCGAACGTAAAACATAACAAATCAGGTTTTGAGGTTTATTAAAACATCTAGAGTACATTTCACATTATTGCTTACTGTTTTGCTATATATTTAATGGATAAACCAGCTATACAATAAATTAAAACACAGACGATCTTGTCAAAGTGTTAAGCAATTGATCCCAAATCAATTATTTATAATGGTAGCGTGTCACGTCCGTTCACAAAACCCCTAGTTTTGTACATAATTTTTATATTTTTCAGTTTTTAAATAGGAACTTCCGTGATAAAAAGTTCCCTAGATTAATCTCTGAAAAGTTCTCTACTCGCAAATGAAATTTTCGTCAAAACTGGTTTGGCCGTTCCGGAGATTGATCCGGACAAACAGATAGACAGGCAGCAAATAAAAAAAATCATGTTTAGGTTTTTATAAAGTGTGAATAATCATGAGCTTAGAAAAAAACTACTTATTTCGAAATCACACACAGACACTTCCATTTTATTTATATGTATTGATTGTTAACAGGCTACATATATCAGATTAATTAAACTGCAAGTAGAGTAGTATCAGGGTCGCTAACAAGGGTTTAATGATCGTCTTACGTGACAATATGAGGGGTCGTTATATAGACACAGGCGACCTGTCCCATGCAATTACACCTCCCTCTAATTGAGATCGGTTCCAAGTATAATAATTAACTTTCCAGATTGCATGTGTATCTGTTTTGAGCTTAAATGTTCTGATGCTTCCTTGCGTTTTAGCTTCATGAGTAGTCTTTATAAACCTGTGTTTGTAACCAGCTACTGTTTAAAAAATTTGAGGAAATTTCCAAACCGGGACCAATGACTACATTATCAATAAGACGAAAAGCTTCCATGTTAAAATTCAGACCGGGTAAGCAGGTATACAAATGTGTTGCACCATTGGCCGCTAGGATAGGACGGTCACGCTCAAATGACAGTTGGACCTCTCTGTCTCTCCTCCTCTTTCCATCCTTGTCCCACACTCGGCCAGCAAAACGCGCTCTGAGAGCTCCTAGCGACTGATGGCGCAAACTCATTTGTATACCTACTTTGCTGGTCTGAATCCTACCCATTTAAACTGTTCGTCTTATTGATATGTAGTCATTGCCGGGACCAAGTAGTCAACTTGGAAGCCAGCCTATGACCGTTTACTTTACTTCTACAGACAGATATGAAAAGCACATGTAAAAAACTGGTTTTGAGGGAAAGCCTTGGCAGATTGGAAAGCGTGGTTCAGTATATTGGTATATTCCTCAACAGAAGGTCACAGATTTGAATCTCGGATAGACCAGGTAACTTTTCCTATCTGCGGTTTGAGGGTAGGAGGGCGGAAGCACAGCAAACGGTGGTTGGCTCGCTTTCAAGCTGACGGGATATCACTGGTTACCTGGTCTCCGACTTGGAATGTTTAGCATAATTTTAATAATATATTTATCCCAGATTATTGCAGAGTCTTAACGAAACACTCTGTAAAGTGAATTAGTGTATTTTATCTCTAGATTCAAAGTCAGTGTTCTAAATAAAATACAGCAGCTTAAATTGCGTAAGTACAGACATTTTTTAAAATCGATTTTACTACACCAAAAAATACTGTAATGCATGAAATGAGTGTCACAGGGCTTGTCACTTCATTACACGCTCGTTCCATTTTCAGCGTACCAAACAACTCCCACTAGTTGATTCTACACCGCAATAACCAACAATAATTGGAATGCAAATCTGGTTTGTATTGAATCAACTTGTTTTAGTCTCTGCACCGGGAACATTTGTCTTTGTTAGTAAAATGCATTTCTGCGAGCGATATAATAATACTGATTTGTTGATAAACTGAATGAAATTTGATTTCCCCGGTGACTGACTGGGACCAAACTTGTCTTGCTAATTAATTATTGCCTACACGTTGTTCTTGTAGATGTTGTACTCGTCACACATATATAATATATTTTGTTTAATGACCTCTTAAATTATACATTGTGTCTCGGAACTCTATGATTCCCATTTCAGGATTTGTTCCTGGGATCGAGACAAACACATTTCTCAATGTAAACATATGTATACATTGCATAATTTTTCCTTTATCTGAATGTGTTGTTTTTTACAAAATAATTAAAATATCTAGAGAGCAGTTTGACCGATTGGCTGATTTCACACTTACCGACACTACACCGAGACGTTGTTCTAAACTAATTCAAAAGTGTTCCGTAGCTTTTTTGTACATAAAGGTTCAAAAAATTCACTATGCCGGTAAAAAAGTGATTTAAATAAAATTAACAAAGTTATCAGTTAAAGAAACAAGCATGTTCAGTAACGAATGGAAAAAGTTCAACTTTAGGCCTACATAAAAAGTAGTAAAATTTTTACATAAATATAAAAAAGGTTCGCAATTTAGTTCTAGATAGAACTGTATAAAAATATTTATCAATTTCGAATTTCTTATTTTGAAAACACCAGTTTGCATGTTCCTACTACAAGACTGCTAGCAAAACTGTTTTGCTAGGGCCTGTTTTGAATAGTAATTTAGGAATACATTCTTTGCCAAAAATGACATATTATAAGAAAGTGTAGAGGATAGATCAAAGAATTGAGCTGTATACTTGTAAATTATTATTTTATAAAAATATTTCACTTAGCTTTACTTGAATTACAAAATGAGATGAAACAAATGAAACCTCGCGGCGATAAAGAACGTACAAATAATGACCGTTTGACAGCGTGGTAAGTGTTGGTACCTGGGTTGAGATCACTATCACGACGTTTTAACATCGTTTGTTTTCATTATTTCTAATATTTGAATATGATATGGAACTGTTAATACATTGTTAAGTTTTAGTTATTAAAGTATGTAAATATGTAATTCTATTTTTTCCCTCAATAACGCGATATTTTTAGCTACGTTACGCATTATTAACCTAAATCAAACACAATGCCCAATAAAAGAAAATCTTTAGCAGTTAAAGCTAAAGAAAAGAAAAAAACGAGAACTAGGAACCCCGGAATCGCGGGAATTGCAAAATAATGTTTCACTGGCTAAACCTTCTGCTTACTTCCTTACTGGCACACTATTTTAACTGAAGCTCAAAGCCACTTTCGTTATTTCAACGAGAGAGGTCTACTGTTCACAGAACTACTAGTATATATAGTTTTATAAATTTGTGCTGTAGTATCTGTTTAGTATTTTTCCTTTCCCATGTAATTTCGCTAGGTTTGCCATTCTTGTCAAAAGCAACTTAAATTCCCCAACGAGTTATTTAAAATATTTTTTGTCACGTGCACAAACTCTGTCCTCACACATTACATATGCATTGTTACATAACCGTTTACACGCGTGTGTTTCTATCATCAGTCGTAATATGATTAAACTATTGCTGTCTCCAGAGCAAAGGTTTTCTAATACAAATGACTTGTTTTGACGGCGGAATGTTTTAAAATGTTTTGTTATTATTATCGTCTTTGGGATATTGGTGTGGGGACAATAATATGGGGCAATGTTTGGTAGATTTTCATTAGTTAGAGTTGCAGTTACAAAGCGGGAAGTGTATGTTTGTACTAGTGAGGTTTGCATAGTTCCTCGCCGGCCTGCCAAAATATATTCGTCTGAGATAGCATCACTAAGTAAATATTCAGAGTATGTTCAATACTTATTACTAGCGAATTTCCATAGAAAAAATGAGCTATTGCAGTGGCCCTAATGGTAAGACCCAAGGTCGGGAAGAAATGAGCACCGATCTTGGTCCCCAGAACACGTTTTGGGGTCTCATTAAAAATCATATATGTTTAATGATATGCACTCTAGCGACCGCATTCTAAGTCCGATTTGGTCCAAATTTTGTACACATGTTGGTTTTGGTTGTCTACGTCGCTCGGACGAGTTCGTTAGCCAAATCCAACAATTGAAAGCACGTTTTTTGAACGGAAGTAACTATTTTTTTAGATTTTTCCTACGAGAATGAATTTGTTTTTGAGTTTTTTGTACAAATATAAATGTAGGATGTGATTCTTCACATTTTGTTTTTTACGCGACCTTATAGCTCGCTTGGTTCCCCCTAAAATCGATCGAAACCTAAAATACCATAGAAGTACCCTGTTCAAAGCCAAAATGCTTTGTGTATTGACGATACTCCCAATACGGGGGTTGGCGTACAAAGCACGCAATGTCTTGTGTGCTGAAGATACTCCCAATATTCGGAATGGCATGCGAACCATTTTGCATCTATTCAGCACCGTCGTGAATAGACCTCTATTTCCCAAATTGTTGGTTGAAACCATAAAACATAAACCTATAAATTTAATTTGGAAATTTGCTCAACTCACGTCAGCGGTTCAGCTGCGTGGTCGAATTATTATTAATTGTGTGTTGAATGGTCAAAATATTTTGCTTGCCTTTTTATTTTTAAATTTTAAGTTTTTGATTTTTTAACGTAAACATAATTATTTAAATAAAAGTATCTGAAAATTTCATACGTTAGGCCGCAGCCTATTTTTGGAATATTCAGAAATCGGGCCCTGAGTCAAGAACCACACCCTTAGTTGTCTATTATCTAACGATTCGAACAAAGCTACGCGGTAAATATGATATCAGTCTTAAAATTAATTTAACTGAACACGAGATAATAGCCGCCTAGTATGACTGACTATAGCAAAGGGTATTGTGGTTGTTAGCTATGCCAGCATACACGCCACAAAGCGGGGTTGTGCTGTCTGTGTCCATACAGGGCTTAGTGTGTGCAAAACGTCATTAGTGGCAAGTTAACCCTTCAACGCTTCAATAGGCTTTACACTCAGAGCTGCAGTAGGTTAGTTACATCATTAACAGTTGATTATAATGTAAGATTATTGGCAGTTTAGTATAATGGTGCCTTAACGTTAGAGAAGATTGAATGTAATTGGAAATAAAAATAAATGTTCGATTAGAACCTACATCACAAATGAACGATATATCTAGATTCAATAAGTAATTATGATTTAATCGCATATATTATTTCTCAAGGCCATTTTTTTGTCGGTACGCCATAACTTCCTTAATATATCATTAAGTTACATGAATGAGGCATCATTTTAAAGCTTCCCTTAACCGCTACACCGGAAAAACAGACAAACCGCTTAAAATTCATGTTTTAATAACAAAAATTGATTAAAAAAACTTTTATATTATACTTTGTATGTTCCGAATTAAAGGCGCCATCTATTAACCATCTGTTTGACTAGCATGACAGCTGTTAGTTAGATTGTTTACACTGTAAGATTGTATAGGGAAACTGTTATTTATAAACCAATGTAAATAAATAAACTTAATTAACAGGATTAAATCAACGTGTTAAATCAGGTAAATGTAGGCCTACTCCGAACTTGCGAAATATTCGCACGGGTCAACTAGTTATATTTTATTTGAATTTTAATTATATCAAAGTTGTTTATAAATATTTAATTTCTAATTTTAAGTCATCGCAATTAGGTGTCCTTATTTTCGCTTGAGTAAGATGTCAAATTTCAGTAAATGAAGAAAATAAAGAAGAAATCTATATATAATAGTATTCGTTGTTTTTAAATTCGTACCGCTATAACTCCACAATCACTCCCGCTACCCCTTGGGGGTTATGGCATGGTAGCCCTCCATCCATCATCCATAAAGAAGGTTTTGGGTTTTAAGATTGGGTGTGAAAAGATCTTCCCACTAATAAAATTATTATGGCAAGTCTGTGATGCAGCTGGGAATTGAATGTTATGGAATGTTCCAGAGGGTTCGAAAATAATTTATAATGTTACATATTCTAGAAATATCCATAGTTTTCTAGAATGAGGGATAATTTTGTAGAATGTTTTAGATTGTTACATAATTTTCCAGACGGTTCTAATATATTTTCGAATGTTCCATCGTCTTCTAGAATGTTGCAGAATCTTATAGAATCTTCGAGCATATGGGATAATGTTTTAGAATATTTCAGTTTTTTATATAATCTTCCAGAAGGTTTGAACATTTTTTAGAATGTTCCTTAGTGTTCTAGTATGTTGCAGAATTTTCTAGAATCTTCGAGCATGAGGGATAATGTTGTAGAATATTTCATATTGTTATTTAATCTTCCAGAGGGTTCAACATTTTTTAGAATGTTCCATAGTGTTCTAGAATGTTGCAGAACTTTCTAGAATCTTTGAGCATGTTGTAGAATGTGCTCAGAATGTCATATCATCTTCCAGAGGATTCGAAAATGTTTTAGAATATTAGATAATTTTCTGGAATTTTTCATTTTGTTCCAGAATTTTCTAGAATCTTCGAGCATGTTGGAGAATGTTGTAGAATGTTCTCAGAAATTTGTATAATCTTCCAGAGGACTTGAAATTGTTTTAGAAAGTTATATAATATTCTAGAATTTTTCATTTTGTTCCAGAATTTTCTAGAACCTTCAAGCTTATTAGATAACATTGTAGAATATTCCTAGAAATTTATACAATCTTCCAGAGGGTTTGATAATGTTTTAGAATGTTATATAATGTTTTTGAATATTCGTGCATGCTGGAAAATGTTGTAGATTGTTCCCAGAATGTTATATAATCTTACAGTCGATTCTCGAATATTTGAGAATGTTAGACAATGTTCTAGAATTTTCCATTTTGTTCCAGAATTTTCTATAATCTTCAAGCATATTGGAGAATATTGTAGAATATTCCCAGAAATTTATATAATCTTCCAGAGGATTTGATAATGTTTTAGAATGTTATATAAAGTTTTTGAATATTCGAGCATGCTGGAAAATGTTGTAGATTGTTCCCAGAATGTTATATAATCTTACAGTCGAGTCGCGAATATTTTAGAATGTTAGATAATGTTCTAGAGTTTTCCATTTTGTTCCAGAATTTTCTAGAATCTTCAAGCATATAGAAAATTCTGGAACAAAATGGAAAATTCTAGAACATTATCTAACATTATCAAATATTCGCGAATCGACTGTAAGATTTTATAACATTCTTGGAACAATCTACAATATTTTCCAGCATGCTCGAATATTCAAAAACTTTATATAATATTCTAAGAAATTATGAAATCCTCTGGAAGATTATATACATTTATGGGAATATTCTACAATCAAGCATATTGGAGAATATTGTAGAATATTCCCATAAACTTATATAATCTTCCAGAGGGTTTGATAATGTTTTAAAATGTTATATAAAGTTTTTGAATATTCGAGCATGCTGGAAAATGTTGTAGATTTTTCCCAGAATGTTATATAATCTTACAGTCGATTCGCGAATATTTGAGAATGTTAGATAATGTTCTAGAATTTTCCATTTTGTTCCAGAATTTTCTAGAATCTTCAAGCATATTGGAGAGTATTGTAGAATATTCCCAGAAATTTATATAATCTTCATGAGGATTTGATAATGTTTTGGAATGTTATATAAAGTTTTTGAATATTCGAGCATGCTGGAAAATGTTGTAGATTGTTCCCATAATGTTATATTATCTTCCAGAGGGGTCGAAAATGTTTTAGAACGTTAGATAAAGTTCTAGAATTTTAAATTTTGATCCAGAATTTTCTAGAATCTTCGAGCATATTGGAAAATATTTTAGAATATTCCCATAAATTTCTATAATCTTCCAGAGGGTTTGATAATACTGTAGAATGTTATATAATGTTTTTGAATATTCGAGCATGCTGGAAAATGTTGTAGATTGTTCCCAGAATGTTATATAATCTTACAGTCGATTCGCGAATATTTGAGAATGTTAGATAATGTTCTAGAATTTTCCATTTTGTTCCAGAATTTTCTAGAATCTTTAAGCATATTGAAGAATATTGTAGAATATTCCCAGAAATTTATATAATCTTCCAGAGGGTTTGATAATATTTTAGAATGATTTATAATGTTTTTGAATATTCGAGCATGCTGGAAAATGTTGTAAATTGTTCCCAGTATGTTATTTTATCTTCCAGAGGGGTAGAAAATGTTTTAGAACGTTAGATGAAGTTCTAGAATTTTAAATTTTGATCCAGAAGTTTCTAGAATCTTGGAGCATGTGAAAGAATGTTATAGAATGTTATTGAATGTTATGTAATCTTCCACAAGGTTCGAGAGTGTTTTAAAGTGTCCCAGATGTTAGGTAAATTTTTCAGCGCTATGTATATAGACAGTACTAACGAAAGAGTAGAGTTATCCTAATACAAACTTTGTAAAAATAAAATATAATAAAATATGAAGCAAGGAAACTTTGTTAATATCAGTTCGTTGCTGAAAGTTTAAATTCTCGTGACAGGTAATTATAATAATGTTACACGACTTTGCCAAAGAGTGGAAGCGTTATAAAGTTTAACAAATGCCAAATCCTACGAATATTTACATTTCTGTCCAATCAAACTGTTTTGTAAGATACGGGTTAAAAATTTTAGTTTTTCCCTTCACAAAATATTAATAAAAATATTTTCGGGGTGACAATATTCTTCTAGATGAAAACTATGAATTTTTTACCAATAAAAGTATTTCTCGATTGTTTTTACATATTCATCCCTTTCAATCCCTAGGGGTGTTTTACTCACAAAATATATTTTTCCAGCTAGTAAGTAATAATCTGTGTACCAAACTTGGGACATTGAGTTTCAAATGTGCTGGAATATATACTCCTCCATTCATACGTCATTTTGAATTAAATTTAAATTATTAACCTACAAGAAACTGTTAGTGGTGATGGATATTAACTGTTTCTAAATACTGTATGCTAAGGTAATTACTACGCATGTATTCAAAAAACATTCGTTAGTTCATTATATGCAAAACCTACAATTATCTTGCTAATCGCTTGGTATGAATCAGCTGTTTTACCTTTTTATTTGGTTAGGCGATAGGAGGGAACCCTCTCACATGTCCAATTTGTACGCTTATAATACAAATTAAGCAAAATTTTGTTTTGGTACAAATAAGAAAAACATTTCAATTGTTATCTGTAGTTTTTTGCACTTCGTCAATTCTAAGCACTTGCAATTTTTAGAAAAGAAATGTTTTAAACTTACGAGGAAGTTTTAGGCTTCTTGATTTCATATTGGAGACATGATCTGTAATAAAATGAAGTAGACGAGTGGTAGATAAAATATTGAAGGATGAAAGCTAAGCGTATCAATTCACTCGGGGGAGAGATTAAATGTGTTGCCAAGTAGTCCCTGTAGGCAGAGCTAGTATCGTTTCTCTAATGAAAATCGTTTTACAACAATGAAAACAAATAACTTTCTTCTGTCATAAAATACGAGTGAAATTTCTTTTGTATTGAACAAAACGAAATGGTAAATTATAAACGTTACAAGTTTTTAACCTAAAAGTAAATATTATAAAGTGGTAAAGTTTGTTTGTTTTTGAAGTGATAACTTCTATTGGAAAGTTGGGGATTTTCGACTTGGCTATGTTTTCGATATCTCGCGTCACGCCAGATTTCTCGCGAGATCTTGCATCACGCCAGATTTCCCGCCAGATCTCGCGTCACGCCAGATTTCTCGCGAGATCTTGCATCACGCCAGATTTCCCGTGAGATCTCGCATCACGCCAGATTTCTCGCGAGATCTCGCGTCACGCTTTTGTTTAGACACAAGTCAGATCGTGGAGAGGGAATATTATTAATACATTATTTACATTTATTAGCATAGCAATCAAATTAACACATAAGAATTAGTTAATATAATATAACAGCTAATTTCGCCCATCATCTGTAATTCTTAAACAAAACCCAGCGTAGATTATATTTTGGGGTTATGTTTACAACTTCAACCATTAACATTTCTTGTGATGTTAATTTTCTTATATATTAGTTATACAACTAATGTAGGCTTCTATAACTATAAGTTATATGGGCTTCTACACGTTATAAGATTTGCTTTGGGGTTATAAACTGTATATACAACTAACCTTTGATCATCAATATATTCGTTTATACAAATTTAAAGAAGGATACCTACTGTTTAACTTCGCAAACATTCGTACATCTTTGTATAACATATTTGATTATTAATTTCTTTACTGTAATATTAACAACTTCTAAATCATTTGATCTATCAATATGAAATAAAAGGTAACTAAAAGATAATATTTTTACCTTTCTTTAAATATATAATAACGGATATAAATAAACAAATTGAACAAATAGGCCTACAGTTTTATAATCCTTATAATTGTACACATTTACCGAGTTAAAAATCCCCGTAGTCATAGAAGTTATCACTTCCAACGTGTGGTCTTAAGCACACCCAGTTAATTTTTTTGTTTGTTTGGTTTTTTTTTGTTTGTTTGTTTGTTTGTATGTAGGGAGTAATCTCTGGAACTACTGAACCGATTGAAAAAATATATTTTTACTAATAAAAAGCTACACTAGCCCTGAAACTATACTTCATTTCAATAAAAAAACTTTTTTATTTCAATATTTGTAAATTTAGTCGGAAAAAATCTTACTTTAGGCCTAGACTAATGAATCATCACATGTATTTACGTTTATTACCACAGCAACCAGTTGAATAAAATAACAAATAAATTAGCTGTTTGCTCCAATATTTCCATTAACAGATAATTTCAAACTTTATTTCAATTAATTAAATTTCTAACTTTTAGGTTAGGTTTTTATTAAAGTGTAGGTCTGAGCCTTGCTGGTTCTTAACCTTTATTTATAACTGTTGTTTATTTATACGAAATAATTTGATTTGAAAATTTAACATTATTTAAACTTGAAATACCTTCTTTCAGTATTTTATAAACGAAGAGAAATGAAATTTATATCATTCGAAAGGTACTGTGCCATAGCCGTGCAAAACAACCAATGTTTCCGTTAAGAAAGGTGAAATAAAATAACTAATCCGAAACTAAATTAATTGTGTTGCTAAGCTGGTTATCCCAGTCAGCTGTTTTATCTGTTATTTCATGCAATCGGTTGCTATGGCAATAAATATAAAAGTGTACTATTGTAGGTCATGGCTTTATATTGTTCATGTAGAAATGAGTTTTCCTATATCTACCTAAAATAATAATAAATTTAAACCTGAATCTAGTGATGAATAAATCAATCTTTTAAATGCTGAATTACAGCTAATAAAATGAGGGTTTGTCGATAACGAAAATATAAAAGATATTTATTAACAAACCCGATCGTTTTGGAAAACTAAAAAAAGGCTTAATTTTTTTAAATATTACAATTATTTGAATTCCAACGGGGTTGCCTTCAAACACTCGATAGTAAATTTCGCAGATGTTGCAAACACTCGATAGTCCATTTCGCAGATGTTGCAAACACTAGATAGTCCATTTCGCAGATGTTGCAAACACTCGATAGTGCATTTCGCAGATGGTGCAAACACTCGATAGTCCATTTCGCAGATGTTGCAAACACTCTTTAGTCCATTTCGCAGTGGGAGGAGAAAATTCCTGCCACCATCAAACTCGTCTGTGACACACGCCCGGCATGACATCAAAGGGATGAGGTTAGGTTAGGTTAGGTAGTCTTCAACTGCTTAGATAGTCTTCGCGGTTGAGACATCTAATATTCTCACTATCTATTAAATGCACTATCTAGCAGTCGAATGGATCGCTCCAAATGGCATATTTTAGTATAGGAAATAAATAAATAAAATTAGAAATTCATTGTTATTAAGAGTTTTAAGAGAATATTTCTATTAAAATAAACATTTTTTTTAATTACCAGTGAGAATGTAAGAAAGTAATTGTTATATTTAATTTAGTTTAAAAGTGGTTTCACTTAAAAATGCATTTTCTTCTTTTTAGTCGTTTTATTTTTGTTTATAACTGTTTTGGATTTAAACACAGACACACAGACGAAATGCCGAACGGTCGAATTAAAACGGAGACCTCGCTTACGCTCGGTCAATAATTTCAAAATGCTTCAAACAATCAAATTAAAGCATTTTCATCACATTCGCGAATGTATGAACTAATATGGATTCGCATTTATTGGACGGGAAAATATAAAGCAACAAATGTTATCATTAATTCCATCAAGCCTCGTCTTTGCCATTTTCCACTCTTTTCCTCATACCGTCAATGTAAGGAATATTAATGTGGACCATAAATAAATTCCAACTAATTATGTGTATTCAAAATTGTTTGGATTTCGATCACAAGAGAGACTAGTTTATTTTATTTGTTCGTTGAATGTATTACTAATGTATTAGTAAATAAACTAATTTATGGAAGAAAAATTAAGTTATTCATAAGTTGGGTCAAGGCCGACATATATTTCTTACTTAGTTGACATTGCTCAATGTGACGTATATTCGATTTTTTAAATTATTTCCATATACCCGCCAAATAAAAGGTGTAACATTATAAATACAAGTATATAATATACAAGTAATAACACTAAGGCTAGGCGCATATTGGCGGCGCTTTTGGCGCTTGTCACGCGACGTGGCACGGCGCGACTTTTTGTAACACAAGTAAACGAATGGATTAGCGCACATTGGTAACGCGACGCTACGCAGCGTGACTTGGCACGACATAGGCCTACATGTGAAACAGTGGGAGTGTCACAGTTCTTCGCCCACGCGTCACATGTGTCACGAGTTCAATACTCTACCGTCGCTCAAAGGTTTTGGTGTCCAGTTTTGCATTTTCCATTATCACATTCTTTAGATGTTGGCCCAGAAAAATCTGATCAGGAAGGGGCCTAATTAGTTTTAAAAGTGTTGAAAATACAATTGAATTTATTTTAATAATGAAGCTGAATTTTCAATACTAAACAAATGACACAATTGGTGCTAGCGAACGTGTTAAAACAATTTCCAGATGCATTCAGATGACTTAGCTAAGACTCAGAATGACGTCAGAACTAATTCCCGGACTCATAGATATCGAAAAAGAGCGAAAACCCGATTGTGCGAATTTAAGGGTCGGCTCTTTTCTAGTAAAACAGAAAGCAACATGCGACTCCCTATAGCGGCGGTAGGTTACGCGGACATTGCTCATCCTAACTAAATCCATTTAAAACCCGAAATTAATCAAATAGCGTTTTTTTTTTAAAAATACCAAACTCTTGGGGACAAAATTCTTCATACGAATGACTTGGTAATTTTTCGCTATAATTAATAGTTACAACGTAAAAAATATTTAAAATCACCCTATAGCGGCGGTAGGTTACACGGACATTGCTCAGCCTAAATCCATTTAAAACCCGCAATTGTTCAAATAGCGTTTTAAAAAAAATACCAAAATGTTGGGGACGAAATTCTTCAGGCGAATGGCTTGATAGTTTTACGCTATGATTAATAGTGGCAACATAAAAAAATATTAAAAATCGATGTTTTAAATTGTTAATAAATATTAAACAAAATATTTTTCTTAATTTTTAAAAAGCCATTTGCATGCATATTGACCGTAGCTTTAAAATGACATATCGTTTATAATTTTCCGATCAAAAATAAAGGAAAAATTTGGATTTTAATTTAACATTGGTCTTATGGAGTGTCAGCCAACATGGCCGACAGCTAGAGCCGACCCTTAAGGTTTTTGCCCAATTTTGCTTAATGAGTTGAAAAAATTTAAAAAATTGCCTAATTTAGAAACATCGGTGCTTTTTGAACTCACGGATTGATGCTCTACAACTTTTATGTCTGGGTAGCTTATTCTATTTCTAACTAGGGGAGACAACTGCGTGCTTCGCACGCCAACCCCCAATGGAACCTTCTAAAAACATACGTTATGTTTTATTTATAATAAATTTGTAGTATTAATAATAACCTCAAAACTATGATGGTAAATAATGTTAAATGTTCAAACCAAATTATTTCTTATATTTTATAACAGCAGTTAACAATAGTTAAAAGAACCAGCAAAGCTCAGGTCTACACTTTAAAACCCTAACCTAAAAGCTAGAAATACAAAAATAATTGCTTCAAATTTTGAAATCAGCTGTTAATGGAAATATTGAAGCAAACATCTATATTATCTGTTATTTTATTCAATTGGTTTCTATGGCAATAAATGTAAATACATGTTGCCACGCCGCACACGCGCAATCGTTTAAATTTTTAAATCTCTGGGTCGTAAGGTTTTTCG